>CAUDLX010000205.1:25000-27500 GCA_958450335.1 Hibiscus tridactylites
GGGTGCGGGAGCCTCGGTCACCATCGGGAGGATGCCGGCACTACGGTGGGGAAGCCTCGGACACCATCGGGTGAACCAGGCCCTTGGGTGTGAGAGCCTCGGTCACCATCGGGAGGATGCGGGCACAAGGGTGCGGAAGCCTCGCACACCATCGGGGTGAACCAGGCCCTTGGGTGGGGGAGCCTCGGTCACCATCGGGAGGATGCCGGCACAAGGGTGCGGAAGCCTCGCACACCATCGGGGTGTGAACCAGGCCCTTGGGTGCGGGAGCCTCGGGTCACCATCGGGAGGATTGGCGGCACAAGGGTGCGGAAGCCTCGCACACCATCGGGGTGAACCAGGCCCTTGGGTGGGGGAGCCTCGGCCACCATCGGAAAGATGCGGGCACTAGGGTGCGGGAGCCTCGGACACCATCGGGTGAACCAGGCACCTTGGGTGCGGGAGCCTCGGTCACCATCGGGGAGGATGCCAGCACTACGGTGCGGGAGCCTCGGTCACCATCGGGAAGATGCGGGCACTAGTGTGCGGGAGCCTCGGACACCATCGGGTGAACCGGGCCCTTGGGTGCGGGAGCCTCGGTCACCATCGGGAGGATGCCGGCACTACGGTGGGGAAGCCTCGGACACCATCGGGTGAACCAGGCCCTTGGGTGCGGGAGCCTCGGTCACCATCGGGAGGATGCCGGCACTACGGTGGGGAAGCCTCGGACACCATCGGGTGAACCAGGCCCTTGGGTGCGGGAGCCTCGGTCACCATCGGGAGGATGCGGGCACAAGGGTGCGGAAGCCTCGCACACCATCGGGGTGAACCAGGCCCTTGGGTGGGGGAGCCTCGGTCACCATCGGGGAGGATGCCGGCACAAGGGTGCGGAAGCCTCGCACACCATCGGGGTGAACCAGGCCCTTGGGTGCGGGAGCCTCGGTCACCATCGGGAGGATGTCGGCACAAGGGTGCTGAAGCCTCGCACACCATCGGGGTGAACCAGGCCCTTGGGTGGGGGAGCCTCGGTCACCATCGGGAAGATGCGGGCACTAGGGTGCGGGAGGCCCCGCCACACCATCGGGTGGGAGCCCCGCACACCATCGGGCGGAGCCCCGCACACCATCGGGCGGGAGCTACGCACACCATCGGGTGGGAGCCCCGCACACCATCGGGCGGCAGCCCCGCACACCATCGGGCGGGAGCCCCGCACACCATCGGGACTCCTCGGTCGTGTCCCCATTTCAGACATATCAATGTCTACTGGGAGCATAGTGGGAAAGTTTTTTTAGCTCTATAGGGGGGAGCGTTGCTGGGCATCCTCGAGGCACCCAGGGGTTGAAGCGGCATATGGTGGGGCCCGCCCCACGGCCTAGCCCCATGACCGGAGATCCCCCTCCACCGCCGGCAAGGTTCCCGGCGGTGCTCCGGCGAGTCTCCGGCGAACTTTCCGGCGAGGCTAAAGAAGGCAACATGAGGCTAAAAGAAGGCAAAACGACCCTCCCCCACTCCGTCCCTCCCCTCCCCTCTCCCTCCATGGGGAAAATTCGATATAACTAATGTCTCGGTCGGCCGGAAAGCTTCCACGGTGGGTGGCCTTTAGGCCAAAAATCGCGATCGTCCCTCCGATTGCCTCACAATTTGGAAAACATGGGTGAAGATAAAAGAATGACGGCTTGGTTACGGGAACAATTCCCCGAGTTGCCCCTTCGTAAAATAGCACTCCCAAGTGTAGGGAGGCTCGAACAACATCGGGCGGTCGAAGGCCCTACGGTGCGGAAGCCCCGCACACCACAAGGCCCTTGGGTGGGCACCATCAAGGTGCTTAGAGAAGGTGTCCCCATTTCAGACATGGCACCCACGGGGCCCTTAGAGTGCGGCAGCCAAGCACCCCATCGGTGGGATGAACGCTCCAGGGTGTGGGAGCCTCGCACACCATCCGGGTGAACCAGGCCCTTGGGTGCGGGAGCCTCGCACACCATCGGGAGGATGCCGACACTAGGGTGCGGAATCCCCGCACACCATCGGGAGGTCCTAGGCCCTTGGGTGCAGGAGCCTCGCACACCATCGGGAGGTCGTAGGCCCTTGGGTGCAGGAGCCTCGCACACCATCGGGCGGTCCTAGGCCCTTGGGTGCAGGAGCCTCGCACACCATCGGGTGACCAGGCCCTTGGGTGCTGGAGCCTCGCACATCATCGGGAGGTCCTAGGCCCTTGGGCGCGGGAGCCTCGCACACCATCGGGTGACCAGGCCCTTGGGTGCGGGAGCCTCGCACACCATCGGGAGGATGCCGACACTAGGGTGCGGAATCCCCGCACACCATCGGGAGGTCCTAGGCCCTTGGGTGCAGGAGCCTCGCACACCATCGGGAGGTCGTAGGCCCTTGGGTGCAGGAGCCTCGCACACCATCGGGAGGTCCTAGGCCCTTGGGTGCGGGAGCCTCGCACACCATCGGGAGGTCCTAGGCCCTTGGGTGCGGGAGCCTCGCACACCATCGGGTGACCAGGCCCTTGGGTGCTGGA
>CAUDLX010000205.1:57500-60000 GCA_958450335.1 Hibiscus tridactylites
ACAAGGGTGCGGAAGCCTCGCACACCATCGGGGTGAACCAGGCCCTTGGGTGGGGGAGCCTCGGTCACCATCGGGAGGATGCCGGCACAAGGGTGCGGAAGCCTCGCACACCATCGGGGTGAACCAGGCCCTTGGGTGCGGGAGCCTCGGTCACCATCGGGAGGATGGCGGCACAAGGGTGCGGAAGCCTCGCACACCATCGGGGTGAACCAGGCCCTTGGGTGGGGGAGCCTCGGCCACCATCGGAAAGATGCGGGCACTAGGGTGCGGGAGCCTCGGACACCATCGGGTGAACCAGGCACCTTGGGTGCGGGAGCCTCGGTCACCATCGGGAGGATGCCAGCACTACGGTGCGGGAGCCTCGGTCACCATCGGGAAGATGCGGGCACTAGTGTGCGGGAGCCTCGGACACCATCGGGTGAACCGGGCCCTTGGGTGCGGGAGCCTCGGTCACCATCGGGAGGATGCCGGCACTACGGTGGGGAAGCCTCGGACACCATCGGGTGAACCAGGCCCTTGGGTGCGGGAGCCTCGGTCACCATCGGGAGGATGCCGGCACTACGGTGGGGAAGCCTCGGACACCATCGGGTGAACCAGGCCCTTGGGTGCGGGAGCCTCGGTCACCATCGGGAGGATGCGGGCACAAGGGTGCGGAAGCCTCGCACACCATCGGGGTGAACCAGGCCCTTGGGTGGGGGAGCCTCGGTCACCATCGGGAGGATGCCGGCACAAGGGTGCGGAAGCCTCGCACACCATCGGGGTGAACCAGGCCCTTGGGTGCGGGAGCCTCGGTCACCATCGGGAGGATGTCGGCACAAGGGTGCTGAAGCCTCGCACACCATCGGGGTGAACCAGGCCCTTGGGTGGGGGAGCCTCGGTCACCATCGGGAAGATGCGGGCACTAGGGTGCGGGAGGCCCGCACACCATCGGGTGGGAGCCCCGCACACCATCGGGCGGGAGCCCCGCACACCATCGGGCGGGAGCTACGCACACCATCGGGTGGGAGCCCCGCACACCATCGGGCGGCAGCCCCGCACACCATCGGGCGGGAGCCCCGCACACCATCGGGACTCCTCGGTCGTGTCCCCATTTCAGACATATCAATGTCTACTGGGAGCATAGTGGGAAAGTTTTTTTAGCTCTATAGGGGGGAGCGTTGCTGGGCATCCTCGAGGCACCCAGGGGTTTGAAGCGGCATATGGTGGGGCCCGCCCCACGGCCTAGCCCCATGACCGGAGATCCCCCTCCACCGCCGGCAAGGTTCCCGGCGGTGCTCCGGCGAGTCTCCGGCGAACTTTCCGGCGAGGCTAAAAGAAGGCAACATGAGGCTAAAAGAAGGCAAAACGACCCTCCCCCACTCCGTCCCTCCCCTCCCCTCTCCCTCCATGGGGAAAATTCGATATAACTAATGTCTCGGTCGGCCGGAAAGCTTCCACGGTGGGTGGCCTTTAGGCCAAAAATCGCGATCGTCCCTCCCGATTGCCTCACAATTTGGAAAACATGGGTGAAGATAAAAGAATGACGGCTTGGTTACGGGAACAATTCCCCGAGTTGCCCCTTCGTAAAATAGCACTCCCAAGTGTAGGGAGGCTCGAACAACATCGGGCGGTCGAAGGCCCTACGGTGCGGAAGCCCCGCACACCATTGGGAGGTCCAAGGCCCTTGGGTGGGCACCATCAAGGTGCTTAGAGAAGGTGTCCCCATTTCAGACATGGCACCCACGGGGCCCTTAGAGTGCGGCAGCCAAGCACCCCATCGGTGGGATGAACGCTCTAGGGTGTGGGAGCCTCGCACACCATCCGGGTGAACCAGGCCCTTGGGTGCGGGAGCCTCGCACACCATCGGGAGGATGCCGACACTAGGGTGCGGAATCCCCGCACACCATCGGGAGGTCCTAGGCCCTTGGGTGCAGGAGCCTCGCACACCATCGGGAGGTCGTAGGCCCTTGGGTGCAGGAGCCTCGCACACCATCGGGCGGTCCTAGGCCCTTGGGTGCAGGAGCCTCGCACACCATCGGGTGACCAGGCCCTTGGGTGCTGGAGCCTCGCACATCATCGGGAGGTCCTAGGCCCTTGGGCGCGGGAGCCTCGCACACCATCGGGTGACCAGGCCCTTGGGTGCGGGAGCCTCGCACACCATCGGGAGGATGCCGACACTAGGGTGCGGAATCCCCGCACACCATCGGGAGGTCCTAGGCCCTTGGGTGCAGGAGCCTCGCACACCATCGGGAGGTCGTAGGCCCTTGGGTGCAGGAGCCTCGCACACCATCGGGAGGTCCTAGGCCCTTGGGTGCGGGAGCCTCGCACACCATCGGGAGGTCCTAGGCCCTTGGGTGCGGGAGCCTCGCACACCATCGGGTGACCAGGCCCTTGGGTGCTGGAGCCTCGCACACCATCGGGAGGATGCCGACACTATGGTGCGGGAGCCCCGCACACCATCGGGAGGTCCTAGGCCCTTGGGTGCAGGAGCCTCGCACACCATCGGGAGGTCCTAGGCCCT
>CAUDLX010000206.1:52500-55000 GCA_958450335.1 Hibiscus tridactylites
CTCCCGATGGTGTGCGAGGCTCCCGCACCCAAGGGCCTGGTCACCCGATGGTGTGCGTGGCTCCCGCACCCAAGGGTCTAGGACCTCCCGATGGTGTGCGAGGCTCCTGCACCCAAGGGCCTAGGACCTCCCGATGGTGTGCGGGGCTCCCGCACCATAGTGTCGGCATCCTCCCGATGGTGTGCGAGGCTCCAGCACCCAAGGGCCTGGTCACCCGATGGTGTGCGAGGCTCCCGCACCCAAGGGCCTAGGACCTCCCGATGGTGTGCGAGGCTCCCGCACCCAAGGGCCTAGGACCTCCCGATGGTGTGCGAGGCTCCTGCACCCAAGGGCCTACGACCTCCCGATGGTGTGCGAGGCTCCTGCACCCAAGGGCCTAGGACCTCCCGATGGTGTGCGGGGATTCCGCACCCTAGTGTCGGCATCCTCCCGATGGTGTGCGAGGCTCCCGCACCCAAGGGCCTGGTCACCCGATGGTGTGCGAGGCTCCCGCGCCCAAGGGCCTAGGACCTCCCGATGATGTGCGAGGCTCCAGCACCCAAGGGCCTGGTCACCCGATGGTGTGCGAGGCTCCTGCACCCAAGGGCCTAGGACCGCCCGATGGTGTGCGAGGCTCCTGCACCCAAGGGCCTACGACCTCCCGATGGTGTGCGAGGCTCCTGCACCCAAGGGCCTAGGACCTCCCGATGGTGTGCGGGGATTCCGCACCCTAGTGTCGGCATCCTCCCGATGGTGTGCGAGGCTCCCGCACCCAAGGGCCTGGTTCACCCGGATGGTGTGCGAGGCTCCCACACCCTGGAGCGTTCATCCCACCGATGGGGTGCTTGGCTGCCGCACTCTAAGGGCCCCGTGGGTGCCATGTCTGAAATGGGGACACCTTCTCTAAGCACCTTGATGGTGCCCACCCAAGGGCCTTGGACCTCCCAATGGTGTGCGGGGCTTCCGCACCGTAGGGCCTTCGACCGCCCGATGTTGTTCGAGCCTCCCTACACTTGGGAGTGCTATTTTACGAAGGGGCAACTCGGGGAATTGTTCCCGTAACCAAGCCGTCATTCTTTTATCTTCACCCATGTTTTCCAAATTGTGAGGCAATCGGGAGGGACGATCGCGATTTTTGGCCTAAAGGCCACCCACCGTGGAAGCTTTCCGGCCGACCGAGACATTAGTTATATCGAATTTTCCCCATGGAGGGAGAGGGGAGGGGAGGGACGGAGTGGGGGAGGGTCGTTTTGCCTTCTTTTAGCCTCATGTTGCCTTCTTTTAGCCTCGCCGGAAAGTTCGCCGGAGACTCGCCGGAGCACCGCCGGGAACCTTGCCGGCGGTGGAGGGGGATCTCCGGTCATGGGGCTAGGCCGTGGGGCGGGCCCCACCATATGCCGCTTCAAACCCCTGGGTGCCTCGAGGATGCCCAGCAACGCTCCCCCCCTATAGAGCTAAAAAAACTTTCCCACTATGCTCCCAGTAGACATTGATATGTCTGAAATGGGGACACGACCGAGGAGTCCCGATGGTGTGCGGGGCTCCCGCCCGATGGTGTGCGGGGCTGCCGCCCGATGGTGTGCGGGGCTCCCACCCGATGGTGTGCGTAGCTCCCGCCCGATGGTGTGCGGGGCTCCCGCCCGATGGTGTGCGGGGCTCCCACCCGATGGTGTGCGGGCCTCCCGCACCCTAGTGCCCGCATCTTCCCGATGGTGACCGAGGCTCCCCCACCCAAGGGCCTGGTTCACCCCGATGGTGTGCGAGGCTTCAGCACCCTTGTGCCGACATCCTCCCGATGGTGACCGAGGCTCCCGCACCCAAGGGCCTGGTTCACCCCGATGGTGTGCGAGGCTTCCGCACCCTTGTGCCGGCATCCTCCCGATGGTGACCGAGGCTCCCCCACCCAAGGGCCTGGTTCACCCCGATGGTGTGCGAGGCTTCCGCACCCTTGTGCCCGCACTCCCGATGGTGACCGAGGCTCCCGCACCCAAGGGCCTGGTTCACCCGATGGTGTCCGAGGCTTCCCCACCGTAGTGCCGGCATCCTCCCGATGGTGACCGAGGCTCCCGCACCCAAGGGCCTGGTTCACCCGATGGTGTCCGAGGCTTCCCCACCGTAGTGCCGGCATCCTCCCGATGGTGACCGAGGCTCCCGCACCCAAGGGCCCGGTTCACCCGATGGTGTCCGAGGCTCCCGCACACTAGTGCCCGCATCTTCCCGATGGTGACCGAGGCTCCCGCACCGTAGTGCTGGCATCCTCCCGATGGTGACCGAGGCTCCCGCACCCAAGGTGCCTGGTTCACCCGATGGTGTCCGAGGCTCCCGCACCCTAGTGCCCGCATCTTTCCGATGGTGGCCGAGGCTCCCCCACCCAAGGGCCTGGTTCACCCCGATGGTGTGCGAGGCTTCCGCACCCTTGTGCCGCCATCCTCCCGATGGTGACCGAGGCTCCCGCACCCAAGGGCCTGGTTCACCCCGATGGTGTGCGAGGCTTCCGCACCCTTGTGCCGGCATCCTCCCG
>CAUDLX010000206.1:87500-90000 GCA_958450335.1 Hibiscus tridactylites
CTACGACCTCCCGATGGTGTGCGAGGCTCCTGCACCCAAGGGCCTAGGACCTCCCGATGGTGTGCGGGGATTCCGCACCCTAGTGTCGGCATCCTCCCGATGGTGTGCGAGGCTCCCGCACCCAAGGGCCTGGTCACCCGATGGTGTGCGAGGCTCCCGCGCCCAAGGGCCTAGGACCTCCCGATGATGTGCGAGGCTCCAGCACCCAAGGGCCTGGTCACCCGATGGTGTGCGAGGCTCCTGCACCCAAGGGCCTAGGACCGCCCGATGGTGTGCGAGGCTCCTGCACCCAAGGGCCTACGACCTCCCGATGGTGTGCGAGGCTCCTGCACCCAAGGGCCTAGGACCTCCCGATGGTGTGCGGGGATTCCGCACCCTAGTGTCGGCATCCTCCCGATGGTGTGCGAGGCTCCCGCACCCAAGGGCCTGGTTCACCCGGATGGTGTGCGAGGCTCCCACACCCTGGAGCGTTCATCCCACCGATGGGGTGCTTGGCTGCCGCACTCTAAGGGCCCCGTGGGTGCCATGTCTGAAATGGGGACACCTTCTCTAAGCACCTTGATGGTGCCCACCCAAGGGCCTTGGACCTCCCAATGGTGTGCGGGGCTTCCGCACCGTAGGGCCTTCGACCGCCCGATGTTGTTCGAGCCTCCCTACACTTGGGAGTGCTATTTTACGAAGGGGCAACTCGGGGAATTGTTCCCGTAACCAAGCCGTCATTCTTTTATCTTCACCCATGTTTTCCAAATTGTGAGGCAATCGGGAGGGACGATCGCGATTTTTGGCCTAAAGGCCACCCACCGTGGAAGCTTTCCGGCCGACCGAGACATTAGTTATATCGAATTTTCCCCATGGAGGGAGAGGGGAGGGGAGGGACGGAGTGGGGGAGGGTCGTTTTGCCTTCTTTTAGCCTCATGTTGCCTTCTTTTAGCCTCGCCGGAAAGTTCGCCGGAGACTCGCCGGAGCACCGCCGGGAACCTTGCCGGCGGTGGAGGGGGATCTCCGGTCATGGGGCTAGGCCGTGGGGCGGGCCCCACCATATGCCGCTTCAAACCCCTGGGTGCCTCGAGGATGCCCAGCAACGCTCCCCCCTATAGAGCTAAAAAAACTTTCCCACTATGCTCCCAGTAGACATTGATATGTCTGAAATGGGGACACGACCGAGGAGTCCCGATGGTGTGCGGGGCTCCCGCCCGATGGTGTGCGGGGCTGCCGCCCGATGGTGTGCGGGGCTCCCACCCGATGGTGTGCGTAGCTCCCGCCCGATGGTGTGCGGGGCTCCCGCCCGATGGTGTGCGGGGCTCCCACCCGATGGTGTGCGGGCCTCCCGCACCCTAGTGCCCGCATCTTCCCGATGGTGACCGAGGCTCCCCCACCCAAGGGCCTGGTTCACCCCGATGGTGTGCGAGGCTTCAGCACCCTTGTGCCGACATCCTCCCGATGGTGACCGAGGCTCCCGCACCCAAGGGCCTGGTTCACCCCGATGGTGTGCGAGGCTTCCGCACCCTTGTGCCGGCATCCTCCCGATGGTGACCGAGGCTCCCCCACCCAAGGGCCTGGTTCACCCCGATGGTGTGCGAGGCTTCCGCACCCTTGTGCCCGCATCCTCCCGATGGTGACCGAGGCTCCCGCACCCAAGGGCCTGGTTCACCCGATGGTGTCCGAGGCTTCCCCACCGTAGTGCCGGCATCCTCCCGATGGTGACCGAGGCTCCCGCACCCAAGGGCCTGGTTCACCCGATGGTGTCCGAGGCTTCCCCACCGTAGTGCCGGCATCCTCCCGATGGTGACCGAGGCTCCCGCACCCAAGGGCCCGGTTCACCCGATGGTGTCCGAGGCTCCCGCACACTAGTGCCCGCATCTTCCCGATGGTGACCGAGGCTCCCGCACCGTAGTGCTGGCATCCTCCCGATGGTGACCGAGGCTCCCGCACCCAAGGTGCCTGGTTCACCCGATGGTGTCCGAGGCTCCCGCACCCTAGTGCCCGCATCTTTCCGATGGTGGCCGAGGCTCCCCCACCCAAGGGCCTGGTTCACCCCGATGGTGTGCGAGGCTTCCGCACCCTTGTGCCGCCATCCTCCCGATGGTGACCGAGGCTCCCGCACCCAAGGGCCTGGTTCACCCCGATGGTGTGCGAGGCTTCCGCACCCTTGTGCCGGCATCCTCCCGATGGTGACCGAGGCTCCCCCACCCAAGGGCCTGGTTCACCCCGATGGTGTGCGAGGCTTCCGCACCCTTGTGCCCGCATCCTCCCGATGGTGACCGAGGCTCTCACACCCAAGGGCCTGGTTCACCCGATGGTGTCCGAGGCTTCCCCACCGTAGTGCCGGCATCCTCCCGATGGTGACCGAGGCTCCCGCACCCAAGGGCCTGGTTCACCCGATGGTGTCCGAGGCTTCCCCACCGTAGTGCCGGCATCCTCCCGATGGTGACCGAGGCTCCCGCACCCAAGGGCCCGGTTCACCCGATGGTGACCGAGGCTCCCGCACCCAAGGGCCTGG
>CAUDLX010000206.1:100000-101091 GCA_958450335.1 Hibiscus tridactylites
TTCGCCGGAGACTCGCCGGAGCACCGCCGGGAACCTTGCCGGCGGTGGAGGGGGATCTCCGGTCATGGGGCTAGGCCGTGGGGCGGGCCCCACCATATGCCGCTTCAAACCCCTGGGTGCCTCGAGGATGCCCAGCAACGCTCCCCCCTATAGAGCTAAAAAAACTTTCCCACTATGCTCCCAGTAGACATTGATATGTCTGAAATGGGGACACGACCGAGGAGTCCCGATGGTGTGCGGGGCTCCCGCCCGATGGTGTGCGGGGCTGCCGCCCGATGGTGTGCGGGGCTCCCACCCGATGGTGTGCGTAGCTCCCGCCCGATGGTGTGCGGGGCTCCCGCCCGATGGTGTGCGGGGCTCCCACCCGATGGTGTGCGGGCCTCCCGCACCCTAGTGCCCGCATCTTCCCGATGGTGACCGAGGCTCCCCCACCCAAGGGCCTGGTTCACCCCGATGGTGTGCGAGGCTTCAGCACCCTTGTGCCGACATCCTCCCGATGGTGACCGAGGCTCCCGCACCCAAGGGCCTGGTTCACCCCGATGGTGTGCGAGGCTTCCGCACCCTTGTGCCGGCATCCTCCCGATGGTGACCGAGGCTCCCCCACCCAAGGGCCTGGTTCACCCCGATGGTGTGCGAGGCTTCCGCACCCTTGTGCCCGCATCCTCCCGATGGTGACCGAGGCTCCCGCACCCAAGGGCCTGGTTCACCCGATGGTGTCCGAGGCTTCCCCACCGTAGTGCCGGCATCCTCCCGATGGTGACCGAGGCTCCCGCACCCAAGGGCCTGGTTCACCCGATGGTGTCCGAGGCTTCCCCACCGTAGTGCCGGCATCCTCCCGATGGTGACCGAGGCTCCCGCACCCAAGGGCCCGGTTCACCCGATGGTGTCCGAGGCTCCCGCACACTAGTGCCCGCATCTTCCCGATGGTGACCGAGGCTCCCGCACCGTAGTGCTGGCATCCTCCCGATGGTGACCGAGGCTCCCGCACCCAAGGTGCCTGGTTCACCCGATGGTGTCCGAGGCTCCCGCACCCTAGTGCCCGCATCTTTCCGATGGTGGCCGAGGCTCCCCCACCCAAGGGCCTGGTTCAC
>CAUDLX010000207.1:0-2500 GCA_958450335.1 Hibiscus tridactylites
CCATTGCGTACAAGCAGCAGCATCCACGCCCACCGGTCCACGACTCGCACGAACGATGACTCGTTCGAGGAGCGGAGGAAACAATGAGCGAGGGCACACCACAACCGCTAGGCACGAGAGAACCCGAGAGAAGGCAACCAACCGAGGCCTCAATCTCGTCAATTGCGTGAACATTAGATGGTCTACTCGCACCCCCCAGTGGGCCGTTTCCTCTAAAGGACTGGTACTGGGGTGACATGGTCTCGGCAAGTAGCACAGAGCCAACAAGATCACGCGGCGACGAAACCGAAGCCTCTAGCGGTTTGCCTCCTTCAGGGTCCTCATTCCCCCCGAGCCCCATCCATCGTTCCATTAATCCGAATCCTCCGGACAAGCCCACGAATGGAACGATGGATGGGGCGTGAGCCGCAGACGCCTAGGCGCCCACCTCGCACCCTAGGGTGCTGAGGCCCGGCCCCCTTGGGGGGGTGCCGAGGGGGGTCGCGGATCACACCCCCTAAAGAGCTAAAAAAACTTTCCAGCATTGCTCCCAGTAGACATTGACATGTCTGAAATGGGGACACTTTCTCTCAGCACCCCGATGGTGTGCGGGGATTCCGCACCCAAGGGCCTAGGACCTCCCGATGGTGTGCGAGGCTCCCGCACCCAAGGGCCTGGTCACCCGATGGTGTGCGAGGCTCCTGCACCCAAGGGCCTAGGACCTCCCGATGGTGTGCGGGGATTCCGCACCCTAGTGTCGGCATCCTCCCGATGGTGTGCGAGGCTCCCGCACCCAAGGGCCTAGGACCTCCCGATGGTGTGCGAGGCTCCCGCACCCAAGGGCCTGGTCACCCGATGGTGTGCGAGGCTCCCGCACCCAAGGGCCTAGGACCTCCCGATGGTGTGCGGGGATTCCGCACCATAGTGTCGGCATCCTCCCGATGGTGTGCGAGGCTCCCGCACCCAAGGGCCTGGTCACCCGATGGTGTGCGTGGCTCCCGCACCCAAGGGCCTAGGACCTCCCGATGGTGTGCGAGGCTCCTGCACCCAAGGGCCTAGGACCTCCCGATGGTGTGCGGGGCTCCCGCACCATAGTGTCGGCATCCTCCCGATGGTGTGCGAGGCTCCAGCACCCAAGGGCCTGGTCACCCGATGGTGTGCGAGGCTCCCGCACCCAAGGGCCTAGGACCTCCCGATGGTGTGCGAGGCTCCCGCACCCAAGGGCCTAGGACCTCCCGATGGTGTGCGAGGCTCCTGCACCCAAGGGCCTACGACCTCCCGATGGTGTGCGAGGCTCCTGCACCCAAGGGCCTAGGACCTCCCGATGGTGTGCGGGGATTCCGCACCCTAGTGTCGGCATCCTCCCGATGGTGTGCGAGGCTCCCGCACCCAAGGGCCTGGTCACCCGATGGTGTGCGAGGCTCCCGCGCCCAAGGGCCTAGGACCTCCCGATGATGTGCGAGGCTCCAGCACCCAAGGGCCTGGTCACCCGATGGTGTGCGAGGCTCCTGCACCCAAGGGCCTAGGACCGCCCGATGGTGTGCGAGGCTCCTGCACCCAAGGGCCTACGACCTCCCGATGGTGTGCGAGGCTCCTGCACCCAAGGGCCTAGGACCTCCCGATGGTGTGCGGGGATTCCGCACCCTAGTGTCGGCATCCTCCCGATGGTGTGCGAGGCTCCCGCACCCAAGGGCCTGGTTCACCCGGATGGTGTGCGAGGCTCCCACACCCTGGAGCGTTCATCCCACCGATGGGGTGCTTGGCTGCCGCACTCTAAGGGCCCCGTGGGTGCCATGTCTGAAATGGGGACACCTTCTCTAAGCACCTTGATGGTGCCCACCCAAGGGCCTTGGACCTCCCAATGGTGTGCGGGGCTTCCGCACCGTAGGGCCTTCGACCGCCCGATGTTGTTCGAGCCTCCCTACACTTGGGAGTGCTATTTTACGAAGGGGCAACTCGGGGAATTGTTCCCGTAACCAAGCCGTCATTCTTTTATCTTCACCCATGTTTTCCAAATTGTGAGGCAATCGGGAGGGACGATCGCGATTTTTGGCCTAAAGGCCACCCACCGTGGAAGCTTTCCGGCCGACCGAGACATTAGTTATATCGAATTTTCCCCATGGAGGGAGAGGGGAGGGGAGGGACGGAGTGGGGGAGGGTCGTTTTGCCTTCTTTTAGCCTCATGTTGCCTTCTTTTAGCCTCGCCAGAAAGTTCGCCGGAGACTCGCCGGAGCACCGCCGGGAACCTTGCCGGCGGTGGAGGGGGATCTCCGGTCATGGGGCTAGGCCGTGGGGCGGGCCGCACCATATGCCGCTTCAAACCCCTGGGTGCCTCGAGGATGCCCAGCAACGCTCCCCCCCTATAGAGCTAAAAAAACTTTCACACTATGCTCCCAGTAGACATTGATATGTCTGAAATGGGGACACGACCGAGGAGTCCCGATGGTGTGCGGGGC
Source organism: Hibiscus tridactylites (assembly GCA_958450335.1). Classification (NCBI taxonomy): domain Eukaryota; kingdom Viridiplantae; phylum Streptophyta; class Magnoliopsida; order Malvales; family Malvaceae; genus Hibiscus; species Hibiscus tridactylites. Next base: position 2,436 of record CAUDLX010000207.1, read on the forward strand.
TCCCGCCCGATGGTGTGCGGGGCTGCCGCCCGATGGTGTGCGGGGCTCCCACCCGATGGTGTGCG
>CAUDLX010000207.1:22500-25000 GCA_958450335.1 Hibiscus tridactylites
TGCGTGGCTCCCGCACCCAAGGGCCTAGGACCTCCCGATGGTGTGCGAGGCTCCTGCACCCAAGGGCCTAGGACCTCCCGATGGTGTGCGGGGCTCCCGCACCATAGTGTCGGCATCCTCCCGATGGTGTGCGAGGCTCCAGCACCCAAGGGCCTGGTCACCCGATGGTGTGCGAGGCTCCCGCACCCAAGGGCCTAGGACCTCCCGATGGTGTGCGAGGCTCCCGCACCCAAGGGCCTAGGACCTCCCGATGGTGTGCGAGGCTCCTGCACCCAAGGGCCTACGACCTCCCGATGGTGTGCGAGGCTCCTGCACCCAAGGGCCTAGGACCTCCCGATGGTGTGCGGGGATTCCGCACCCTAGTGTCGGCATCCTCCCGATGGTGTGCGAGGCTCCCGCACCCAAGGGCCTGGTCACCCGATGGTGTGCGAGGCTCCCGCGCCCAAGGGCCTAGGACCTCCCGATGATGTGCGAGGCTCCAGCACCCAAGGGCCTGGTCACCCGATGGTGTGCGAGGCTCCTGCACCCAAGGGCCTAGGACCGCCCGATGGTGTGCGAGGCTCCTGCACCCAAGGGCCTACGACCTCCCGATGGTGTGCGAGGCTCCTGCACCCAAGGGCCTAGGACCTCCCGATGGTGTGCGGGGATTCCGCACCCTAGTGTCGGCATCCTCCCGATGGTGTGCGAGGCTCCCGCACCCAAGGGCCTGGTTCACCCGGATGGTGTGCGAGGCTCCCACACCCTGGAGGGTTCATCCCACCGATGGGGTGCTTGGCTGCCGCACTCTAAGGGCCCCGTGGGTGCCATGTCTGAAATGGGGACACCTTCTCTAAGCACCTTGATGGTGCCCACCCAAGGGCCTTGGACCTCCCAATGGTGTGCGGGGCTTCCGCACCGTAGGGCCTTCGACCGCCCGATGTTGTTCGAGCCTCCCTACACTTGGGAGTGCTATTTTACGAAGGGGCAACTCGGGGAATTGTTCCCGTAACCAAGCCGTCATTCTTTTATCTTCACCCATGTTTTCCAAATTGTGAGGCAATCGGGAGGGACGATCGCGATTTTTGGCCTAAAGGCCACCCACCGTGGAAGCTTTCCGGCCGACCGAGACATTAGTTATATCGAATTTTCCCCATGGAGGGAGAGGGGAGGGGAGGGACGGAGTGGGGGAGGGTCGTTTTGCCTTCTTTTAGCCTCATGTTGCCTTCTTTTAGCCTCGCCGGAAAGTTCGCCGGAGACTCGCCGGAGCACCGCCGGGAACCTTGCCGGCGGTGGAGGGGGATCTCCGGTCATGGGGCTAGGCCGTGGGGCGGGCCGCACCATATGCCGCTTCAAACCCCTGGGTGCCTCGAGGATGCCCAGCAACGCTCCCCCCCTATAGAGCTAAAAAAACTTTCCCACTATGCTCCCAGTAGACATTGATATGTCTGAAATGGGGACACGACCGAGGAGTCCCGATGGTGTGCGGGGCTCCCGCCCGATGGTGTGCGGGGCTGCCGCCCGATGGTGTGCGGGGCTCCCACCCGATGGTGTGCGTAGCTCCCGCCCGATGGTGTGCGGGGCTCCCGCCCGATGGTGTGCGGGGCTCCCACCCGATGGTGTGCGGGCCTCCCGCACCCTAGTGCCCGCATCTTCCCGATGGTGACCGAGGCTCCCCCACCCAAGGGCCTGGTTCACCCCGATGGTGTGCGAGGCTTCAGCACCCTTGTGCCGACATCCTCCCGATGGTGACCGAGGCTCCCGCACCCAAGGGCCTGGTTCACCCCGATGGTGTGCGAGGCTTCCGCACCCTTGTGCCGGCATCCTCCCGATGGTGACCGAGGCTCCCCCACCCAAGGGCCTGGTTCACCCCGATGGTGTGCGAGGCTTCCGCACCCTTGTGCCCGCATCCTCCCGATGGTGACCGAGGCTCCCGCACCCAAGGGCCTGGTTCACCCGATGGTGTCCGAGGCTTCCCCACCGTAGTGCCGGCATCCTCCCGATGGTGACCGAGGCTCCCGCACCCAAGGGCCTGGTTCACCCGATGGTGTCCGAGGCTTCCCCACCGTAGTGCCGGCATCCTCCCGATGGTGACCGAGGCTCCCGCACCCAAGGGCCCGGTTCACCCGATGGTGTCCGAGGCTCCCGCACACTAGTGCCCGCATCTTCCCGATGGTGACCGAGGCTCCCGCACCGTAGTGCTGGCATCCTCCCGATGGTGACCGAGGCTCCCGCACCCAAGGTGCCTGGTTCACCCGATGGTGTCCGAGGCTCCCGCACCCTAGTGCCCGCATCTTTCCGATGGTGGCCGAGGCTCCCCCACCCAAGGGCCTGGTTCACCCCGATGGTGTGCGAGGCTTCCGCACCCTTGTGCCGCCATCCTCCCGATGGTGACCGAGGCTCCCGCACCCAAGGGCCTGGTTCACCCCGATGGTGTGCGAGGCTTCCGCACCCTTGTGCCGGCATCCTCCCGATGGTGACCGAGGCTCCCCCACCCAAGGGCCTGGTTCACCCCGATGGTGTG
>CAUDLX010000207.1:97500-100000 GCA_958450335.1 Hibiscus tridactylites
TGAGGCCCGGCCCCCTTGGGGGGGTGCCGAGGGGGGTCGCGGATCACACCCCCTAAAGAGCTAAAAAAACTTTCCAGCATTGCTCCCAGTAGACATTGACATGTCTGAAATGGGGACACTTTCTCTCAGCACCCCGATGGTGTGCGGGGATTCCGCACCCAAGGGCCTAGGACCTCCCGATGGTGTGCGAGGCTCCCGCACCCAAGGGCCTGGTCACCCGATGGTGTGCGAGGCTCCTGCACCCAAGGGCCTAGGACCTCCCGATGGTGTGCGGGGATTCCGCACCCTAGTGTCGGCATCCTCCCGATGGTGTGCGAGGCTCCCGCACCCAAGGGCCTAGGACCTCCCGATGGTGTGCGAGGCTCCCGCACCCAAGGGCCTGGTCACCCGATGGTGTGCGAGGCTCCCGCACCCAAGGGCCTAGGACCTCCCGATGGTGTGCGGGGATTCCGCACCATAGTGTCGGCATCCTCCCGATGGTGTGCGAGGCTCCCGCACCCAAGGGCCTGGTCACCCGATGGTGTGCGTGGCTCCCGCACCCAAGGGTCTAGGACCTCCCGATGGTGTGCGAGGCTCCTGCACCCAAGGGCCTAGGACCTCCCGATGGTGTGCGGGGCTCCCGCACCATAGTGTCGGCATCCTCCCGATGGTGTGCGAGGCTCCAGCACCCAAGGGCCTGGTCACCCGATGGTGTGCGAGGCTCCCGCACCCAAGGGCCTAGGACCTCCCGATGGTGTGCGAGGCTCCCGCACCCAAGGGCCTAGGACCTCCCGATGGTGTGCGAGGCTCCTGCACCCAAGGGCCTACGACCTCCCGATGGTGTGCGAGGCTCCTGCACCCAAGGGCCTAGGACCTCCCGATGGTGTGCGGGGATTCCGCACCCTAGTGTCGGCATCCTCCCGATGGTGTGCGAGGCTCCCGCACCCAAGGGCCTGGTCACCCGATGGTGTGCGAGGCTCCCGCGCCCAAGGGCCTAGGACCTCCCGATGATGTGCGAGGCTCCAGCACCCAAGGGCCTGGTCACCCGATGGTGTGCGAGGCTCCTGCACCCAAGGGCCTAGGACCGCCCGATGGTGTGCGAGGCTCCTGCACCCAAGGGCCTACGACCTCCCGATGGTGTGCGAGGCTCCTGCACCCAAGGGCCTAGGACCTCCCGATGGTGTGCGGGGATTCCGCACCCTAGTGTCGGCATCCTCCCGATGGTGTGCGAGGCTCCCGCACCCAAGGGCCTGGTCACCCGATGGTGTGCGAGGCTCCCGCGCCCAAGGGCCTAGGACCTCCCGATGATGTGCGAGGCTCCAGCACCCAAGGGCCTGGTCACCCGATGGTGTGCGAGGCTCCTGCACCCAAGGGCCTAGGACCGCCCGATGGTGTGCGAGGCTCCTGCACCCAAGGGCCTACGACCTCCCGATGGTGTGCGAGGCTCCTGCACCCAAGGGCCTAGGACCTCCCGATGGTGTGCGGGGATTCCGCACCCTAGTGTCGGCATCCTCCCGATGGTGTGCGAGGCTCCCGCACCCAAGGGCCTGGTTCACCCGGATGGTGTGCGAGGCTCCCACACCCTGGAGCGTTCATCCCACCGATGGGGTGCTTGGCTGCCGCACTCTAAGGGCCCCGTGGGTGCCATGTCTGAAATGGGGACACCTTCTCTAAGCACCTTGATGGTGCCCACCCAAGGGCCTTGGACCTCCCAATGGTGTGCGGGGCTTCCGCACCGTAGGGCCTTCGACCGCCCGATGTTGTTCGAGCCTCCCTACACTTGGGAGTGCTATTTTACGAAGGGGCAACTCGGGGAATTGTTCCCGTAACCAAGCCATCATTCTTTTATCTTCACCCATGTTTTCCAAATTGTGAGGCAATCGGGAGGGACGATCGCGATTTTTGGCCTAAAGGCCACCCACCGTGGAAGCTTTCCGGCCGACCGAGACATTAGTTATATCGAATTTTCCCCATGGAGGGAGAGGGGAGGGGAGGGACGGAGTGGGGGAGGGTCGTTTTGCCTTCTTTTAGCCTCATGTTGCCTTCTTTTAGCCTCGCCGGAAAGTTCGCCGGAGACTCGCCGGAGCACCGCCGGGAACCTTGCCGGCGGTGGAGGGGGATCTCCGGTCATGGGGCTAGGCCGTGGGGCGGGCCCCACCATATGCCGCTTCAAACCCCTGGGTGCCTCGAGGATGCCCAGCAACGCTCCCCCCCTATAGAGCTAAAAAAACTTTCCCACTATGCTCCCAGTAGACATTGATATGTCTGAAATGGGGACACGACCGAGGAGTCCCGATGGTGTGCGGGGCTCCCGCCCGATGGTGTGCGGGGCTGCCGCCCGATGGTGTGCGGGGCTCCCACCCGATGGTGTGCGTAGCTCCCGCCCGATGGTGTGCGGGGCTCCCGCCCGATGGTGTGCGGGGCTCCCACCCGATGGTGTGCGGGCCTCCCGCACCCTAGTGCCCGCATCTTCCCGATGGTGACCGAGGCTCCCCCACCCAAGGGCCTGGTTCACCCCGAT
>CAUDLX010000207.1:152500-155000 GCA_958450335.1 Hibiscus tridactylites
GTCGGCATCCTCCCGATGGTGTGCGAGGCTCCCGCACCCAAGGGCCTGGTCACCCGATGGTGTGCGTGGCTCCCGCACCCAAGGGTCTAGGACCTCCCGATGGTGTGCGAGGCTCCTGCACCCAAGGGCCTAGGACCTCCCGATGGTGTGCGGGGCTCCCGCACCATAGTGTCGGCATCCTCCCGATGGTGTGCGAGGCTCCAGCACCCAAGGGCCTGGTCACCCGATGGTGTGCGAGGCTCCCGCACCCAAGGGCCTAGGACCTCCCGATGGTGTGCGAGGCTCCCGCACCCAAGGGCCTAGGACCTCCCGATGGTGTGCGAGGCTCCTGCACCCAAGGGCCTACGACCTCCCGATGGTGTGCGAGGCTCCTGCACCCAAGGGCCTAGGACCTCCCGATGGTGTGCGGGGATTCCGCACCCTAGTGTCGGCATCCTCCCGATGGTGTGCGAGGCTCCCGCACCCAAGGGCCTGGTCACCCGATGGTGTGCGAGGCTCCCGCGCCCAAGGGCCTAGGACCTCCCGATGATGTGCGAGGCTCCAGCACCCAAGGGCCTGGTCACCCGATGGTGTGCGAGGCTCCTGCACCCAAGGGCCTAGGACCGCCCGATGGTGTGCGAGGCTCCTGCACCCAAGGGCCTACGACCTCCCGATGGTGTGCGAGGCTCCTGCACCCAAGGGCCTAGGACCTCCCGATGGTGTGCGGGGATTCCGCACCCTAGTGTCGGCATCCTCCCGATGGTGTGCGAGGCTCCCGCACCCAAGGGCCTGGTTCACCCGGATGGTGTGCGAGGCTCCCACACCCTGGAGCGTTCATCCCACCGATGGGGTGCTTGGCTGCCGCACTCTAAGGGCCCCGTGGGTGCCATGTCTGAAATGGGGACACCTTCTCTAAGCACCTTGATGGTGCCCACCCAAGGGCCTTGGACCTCCCAATGGTGTGCGGGGCTTCCGCACCGTAGGGCCTTCGACCGCCCGATGTTGTTCGAGCCTCCCTACACTTGGGAGTGCTATTTTACGAAGGGGCAACTCGGGGAATTGTTCCCGTAACCAAGCCGTCATTCTTTTATCTTCACCCATGTTTTCCAAATTGTGAGGCAATCGGGAGGGACGATCGCGATTTTTGGCCTAAAGGCCACCCACCGTGGAAGCTTTCCGGCCGACCGAGACATTAGTTATATCGAATTTTCCCCATGGAGGGAGAGGGGAGGGGAGGGACGGAGTGGGGGAGGGTCGTTTTGCCTTCTTTTAGCCTCATGTTGCCTTCTTTTAGCCTCGCCGGAAAGTTCGCCGGAGACTCGCCGGAGCACCGCCGGGAACCTTGCCGGCGGTGGAGGGGGATCTCCGGTCATGGGGCTAGGCCGTGGGGCGGGCCCCACCATATGCCGCTTCAAACCCCTGGGTGCCTCGAGGATGCCCAGCAACGCTCCCCCCCTATAGAGCTAAAAAAACTTTCCCACTATGCTCCCAGTAGACATTGATATGTCTGAAATGGGGACACGACCGAGGAGTCCCGATGGTGTGCGGGGCTCCCGCCCGATGGTGTGCGGGGCTGCCGCCCGATGGTGTGCGGGGCTCCCACCCGATGGTGTGCGTAGCTCCCGCCCGATGGTGTGCGGGGCTCCCGCCCGATGGTGTGCGGGGCTCCCACCCGATGGTGTGCGGGCCTCCCGCACCCTAGTGCCCGCATCTTCCCGATGGTGACCGAGGCTCCCCCACCCAAGGGCCTGGTTCACCCCGATGGTGTGCGAGGCTTCAGCACCCTTGTGCCGACATCCTCCCGATGGTGACCGAGGCTCCCGCACCCAAGGGCCTGGTTCACCCCGATGGTGTGCGAGGCTTCCGCACCCTTGTGCCGGCATCCTCCCGATGGTGACCGAGGCTCCCCCACCCAAGGGCCTGGTTCACCCCGATGGTGTGCGAGGCTTCCGCACCCTTGTGCCCGCATCCTCCCGATGGTGACCGAGGCTCCCGCACCCAAGGGCCTGGTTCACCCGATGGTGTCCGAGGCTTCCCCACCGTAGTGCCGGCATCCTCCCGATGGTGACCGAGGCTCCCGCACCCAAGGGCCTGGTTCACCCGATGGTGTCCGAGGCTTCCCCACCGTAGTGCCGGCATCCTCCCGATGGTGACCGAGGCTCCCGCACCCAAGGGCCCGGTTCACCCGATGGTGTCCGAGGCTCCCGCACACTAGTGCCCGCATCTTCCCGATGGTGACCGAGGCTCCCGCACCGTAGTGCTGGCATCCTCCCGATGGTGACCGAGGCTCCCGCACCCAAGGTGCCTGGTTCACCCGATGGTGTCCGAGGCTCCCGCACCCTAGTGCCCGCATCTTTCCGATGGTGGCCGAGGCTCCCCCACCCAAGGGCCTGGTTCACCCCGATGGTGTGCGAGGCTTCCGCACCCTTGTGCCGCCATCCTCCCGATGGTGACCGAGGCTCCCGCACCCAAGGGCCTGGTTCACCCCGATGGTGTGCGAGGCTTCCGCACCCTTGTGCCG
>CAUDLX010000207.1:185000-187500 GCA_958450335.1 Hibiscus tridactylites
ATCCTCCCGATGGTGTGCGAGGCTCCCGCACCCAAGGGCCTAGGACCTCCCGATGGTGTGCGAGGCTCCCGCACCCAAGGGCCTGGTCACCCGATGGTGTGCGAGGCTCCCGCACCCAAGGGCCTAGGACCTCCCGATGGTGTGCGGGGATTCCGCACCATAGTGTCGGCATCCTCCCGATGGTGTGCGAGGCTCCCGCACCCAAGGGCCTGGTCACCCGATGGTGTGCGTGGCTCCCGCACCCAAGGGTCTAGGACCTCCCGATGGTGTGCGAGGCTCCTGCACCCAAGGGCCTAGGACCTCCCGATGGTGTGCGGGGCTCCCGCACCATAGTGTCGGCATCCTCCCGATGGTGTGCGAGGCTCCAGCACCCAAGGGCCTGGTCACCCGATGGTGTGCGAGGCTCCCGCACCCAAGGGCCTAGGACCTCCCGATGGTGTGCGAGGCTCCCGCACCCAAGGGCCTACGACCTCCCGATGGTGTGCGAGGCTCCTGCACCCAAGGGCCTACGACCTCCCGATGGTGTGCGAGGCTCCTGCACCCAAGGGCCTAGGACCTCCCGATGGTGTGCGGGGATTCCGCACCCTAGTGTCGGCATCCTCCCGATGGTGTGCGAGGCTCCCGCACCCAAGGGCCTGGTCACCCGATGGTGTGCGAGGCTCCCGCGCCCAAGGGCCTAGGACCTCCCGATGATGTGCGAGGCTCCAGCACCCAAGGGCCTGGTCACCCGATGGTGTGCGAGGCTCCTGCACCCAAGGGCCTAGGACCGCCCGATGGTGTGCGAGGCTCCTGCACCCAAGGGCCTACGACCTCCCGATGGTGTGCGAGGCTCCTGCACCCAAGGGCCTAGGACCTCCCGATGGTGTGCGGGGATTCCGCACCCTAGTGTCGGCATCCTCCCGATGGTGTGCGAGGCTCCCGCACCCAAGGGCCTGGTTCACCCGGATGGTGTGCGAGGCTCCCACACCCTGGAGCGTTCATCCCACCGATGGGGTGCTTGGCTGCCGCACTCTAAGGGCCCCGTGGGTGCCATGTCTGAAATGGGGACACCTTCTCTAAGCACCTTGATGGTGCCCACCCAAGGGCCTTGGACCTCCCAATGGTGTGCGGGGCTTCCGCACCGTAGGGCCTTCGACCGCCCGATGTTGTTCGAGCCTCCCTACACTTGGGAGTGCTATTTTACGAAGGGGCAACTCGGGGAATTGTTCCCGTAACCAAGCCGTCATTCTTTTATCTTCACCCATGTTTTCCAAATTGTGAGGCAATCGGGAGGGACGATCGCGATTTTTGGCCTAAAGGCCACCCACCGTGGAAGCTTTCCGGCCGACCGAGACATTAGTTATATCGAATTTTCCCCATGGAGGGAGAGGGGAGGGGAGGGACGGAGTGGGGGAGGGTCGTTTTGCCTTCTTTTAGCCTCATGTTGCCTTCTTTTAGCCTCGCCGGAAAGTTCGCCGGAGACTCGCCGGAGCACCGCCGGGAACCTTGCCGGCGGTGGAGGGGGATCTCCGGTCATGGGGCTAGGCCGTGGGGCGGGCCCCACCATATGCCGCTTCAAACCCCTGGGTGCCTCGAGGATGCCCAGCAACGCTCCCCCCCTATAGAGCTAAAAAAACTTTCCCACTATGCTCCCAGTAGACATTGATATGTCTGAAATGGGGACACGACCGAGGAGTCCCGATGGTGTGCGGGGCTCCCGCCCGATGGTGTGCGGGGCTGCCGCCCGATGGTGTGCGGGGCTCCCACCCGATGGTGTGCGTAGCTCCCGCCCGATGGTGTGCGGGGCTCCCGCCCGATGGTGTGCGGGGCTCCCACCCGATGGTGTGCGGGCCTCCCGCACCCTAGTGCCCGCATCTTCCCGATGGTGACCGAGGCTCCCCCACCCAAGGGCCTGGTTCACCCCGATGGTGTGCGAGGCTTCAGCACCCTTGTGCCGACATCCTCCCGATGGTGACCGAGGCTCCCGCACCCAAGGGCCTGGTTCACCCCGATGGTGTGCGAGGCTTCCGCACCCTTGTGCCGGCATCCTCCCGATGGTGACCGAGGCTCCCCCACCCAAGGGCCTGGTTCACCCCGATGGTGTGCGAGGCTTCCGCACCCTTGTGCCCGCATCCTCCCGATGGTGACCGAGGCTCCCGCACCCAAGGGCCTGGTTCACCCGATGGTGTCCGAGGCTTCCCCACCGTAGTGCCGGCATCCTCCCGATGGTGACCGAGGCTCCCGCACCCAAGGGCCTGGTTCACCCGATGGTGTCCGAGGCTTCCCCACCGTAGTGCCGGCATCCTCCCGATGGTGACCGAGGCTCCCGCACCCAAGGGCCCGGTTCACCCGATGGTGTCCGAGGCTCCCGCACACTAGTGCCCGCATCTTCCCGATGGTGACCGAGGCTCCCGCACCGTAGTGCTGGCATCCTCCCGATGGTGACCGAGGCTCCCGCACCCAAGGTGCCTGGTTCACCCGATGGTGTCCGAGGCTCCCGCACCCTAGTGCCCGCATCTTT
>CAUDLX010000207.1:217500-220000 GCA_958450335.1 Hibiscus tridactylites
GCGAGGCTCCCGCACCCAAGGGCCTGGTCACCCGATGGTGTGCGAGGCTCCCGCACCCAAGGGCCTAGGACCTCCCGATGGTGTGCGGGGATTCCGCACCATAGTGTCGGCATCCTCCCGATGGTGTGCGAGGCTCCCGCACCCAAGGGCCTGGTCACCCGATGGTGTGCGTGGCTCCCGCACCCAAGGGTCTAGGACCTCCCGATGGTGTGCGAGGCTCCTGCACCCAAGGGCCTAGGACCTCCCGATGGTGTGCGGGGCTCCCGCACCATAGTGTCGGCATCCTCCCGATGGTGTGCGAGGCTCCAGCACCCAAGGGCCTGGTCACCCGATGGTGTGCGAGGCTCCCGCACCCAAGGGCCTAGGACCTCCCGATGGTGTGCGAGGCTCCCGCACCCAAGGGCCTAGGACCTCCCGATGGTGTGCGAGGCTCCTGCACCCAAGGGCCTACGACCTCCCGATGGTGTGCGAGGCTCCTGCACCCAAGGGCCTAGGACCTCCCGATGGTGTGCGGGGATTCCGCACCCTAGTGTCGGCATCCTCCCGATGGTGTGCGAGGCTCCCGCACCCAAGGGCCTGGTCACCCGATGGTGTGCGAGGCTCCCGCGCCCAAGGGCCTAGGACCTCCCGATGATGTGCGAGGCTCCAGCACCCAAGGGCCTGGTCACCCGATGGTGTGCGAGGCTCCTGCACCCAAGGGCCTAGGACCGCCCGATGGTGTGCGAGGCTCCTGCACCCAAGGGCCTACGACCTCCCGATGGTGTGCGAGGCTCCTGCACCCAAGGGCCTAGGACCTCCCGATGGTGTGCGGGGATTCCGCACCCTAGTGTCGGCATCCTCCCGATGGTGTGCGAGGCTCCCGCACCCAAGGGCCTGGTTCACCCGGATGGTGTGCGAGGCTCCCACACCCTGGAGCGTTCATCCCACCGATGGGGTGCTTGGCTGCCGCACTCTAAGGGCCCCGTGGGTGCCATGTCTGAAATGGGGACACCTTCTCTAAGCACCTTGATGGTGCCCACCCAAGGGCCTTGGACCTCCCAATGGTGTGCGGGGCTTCCGCACCGTAGGGCCTTCGACCGCCCGATGTTGTTCGAGCCTCCCTACACTTGGGAGTGCTATTTTACGAAGGGGCAACTCGGGGAATTGTTCCCGTAACCAAGCCGTCATTCTTTTATCTTCACCCATGTTTTCCAAATTGTGAGGCAATCGGGAGGGACGATCGCGATTTTTGGCCTAAAGGCCACCCACCGTGGAAGCTTTCCGGCCGACCGAGACATTAGTTATATCGAATTTTCCCCATGGAGGGAGAGGGGAGGGGAGGGACGGAGTGGGGGAGGGTCGTTTTGCCTTCTTTTAGCCTCATGTTGCCTTCTTTTAGCCTCGCCGGAAAGTTCGCCGGAGACTCGCCGGAGCACCGCCGGGAACCTTGCCGGCGGTGGAGGGGGATCTCCGGTCATGGGGCTAGGCCGTGGGGCGGGCCCCACCATATGCCGCTTCAAACCCCTGGGTGCCTCGAGGATGCCCAGCAACGCTCCCCCCCTATAGAGCTAAAAAAACTTTCCCACTATGCTCCCAGTAGACATTGATATGTCTGAAATGGGGACACGACCGAGGAGTCCCGATGGTGTGCGGGGCTCCCGCCCGATGGTGTGCGGGGCTGCCGCCCGATGGTGTGCGGGGCTCCCACCCGATGGTGTGCGTAGCTCCCGCCCGATGGTGTGCGGGGCTCCCGCCCGATGGTGTGCGGGGCTCCCACCCGATGGTGTGCGGGCCTCCCGCACCCTAGTGCCCGCATCTTCCCGATGGTGACCGAGGCTCCCCCACCCAAGGGCCTGGTTCACCCCGATGGTGTGCGAGGCTTCAGCACCCTTGTGCCGACATCCTCCCGATGGTGACCGAGGCTCCCGCACCCAAGGGCCTGGTTCACCCCGATGGTGTGCGAGGCTTCCGCACCCTTGTGCCGACATCCTCCCGATGGTGACCGAGGCTCCCGCACCCAAGGGCCTGGTTCACCCCGATGGTGTGCGAGGCTTCCGCACCCTTGTGCCGGCATCCTCCCGATGGTGACCGAGGCTCCCCCACCCAAGGGCCTGGTTCACCCCGATGGTGTGCGAGGCTTCCGCACCCTTGTGCCCGCATCCTCCCGATGGTGACCGAGGCTCCCGCACCCAAGGGCCTGGTTCACCCGATGGTGTCCGAGGCTTCCCCACCGTAGTGCCGGCATCCTCCCGATGGTGACCGAGGCTCCCGCACCCAAGGGCCTGGTTCACCCGATGGTGTCCGAGGCTTCCCCACCGTAGTGCCGGCATCCTCCCGATGGTGACCGAGGCTCCCGCACCCAAGGGCCCGGTTCACCCGATGGTGTCCGAGGCTCCCGCACACTAGTGCCCGCATCTTCCCGATGGTGACCGAGGCTCCCGCACCGTAGTGCTGGCATCCTCCCGATGGTGACCGAGGCTCCCGCACCCAAGGTGCCTGGTTCACCCGATGGTGTCCGAGG
>CAUDLX010000207.1:250000-252500 GCA_958450335.1 Hibiscus tridactylites
CCCAAGGGCCTAGGACCTCCCGATGGTGTGCGGGGATTCCGCACCATAGTGTCGGCATCCTCCCGATGGTGTGCGAGGCTCCCGCACCCAAGGGCCTGGTCACCCGATGGTGTGCGTGGCTCCCGCACCCAAGGGTCTAGGACCTCCCGATGGTGTGCGAGGCTCCTGCACCCAAGGGCCTAGGACCTCCCGATGGTGTGCGGGGCTCCCGCACCATAGTGTCGGCATCCTCCCGATGGTGTGCGAGGCTCCAGCACCCAAGGGCCTGGTCACCCGATGGTGTGCGAGGCTCCCGCACCCAAGGGCCTAGGACCTCCCGATGGTGTGCGAGGCTCCCGCACCCAAGGGCCTAGGACCTCCCGATGGTGTGCGAGGCTCCTGCACCCAAGGGCCTACGACCTCCCGATGGTGTGCGAGGCTCCTGCACCCAAGGGCCTAGGACCTCCCGATGGTGTGCGGGGATTCCGCACCCTAGTGTCGGCATCCTCCCGATGGTGTGCGAGGCTCCCGCACCCAAGGGCCTGGTCACCCGATGGTGTGCGAGGCTCCCGCGCCCAAGGGCCTAGGACCTCCCGATGATGTGCGAGGCTCCAGCACCCAAGGGCCTGGTCACCCGATGGTGTGCGAGGCTCCTGCACCCAAGGGCCTAGGACCGCCCGATGGTGTGCGAGGCTCCTGCACCCAAGGGCCTACGACCTCCCGATGGTGTGCGAGGCTCCTGCACCCAAGGGCCTAGGACCTCCCGATGGTGTGCGGGGATTCCGCACCCTAGTGTCGGCATCCTCCCGATGGTGTGCGAGGCTCCCGCACCCAAGGGCCTGGTTCACCCGGATGGTGTGCGAGGCTCCCACACCCTGGAGCGTTCATCCCACCGATGGGGTGCTTGGCTGCCGCACTCTAAGGGCCCCGTGGGTGCCATGTCTGAAATGGGGACACCTTCTCTAAGCACCTTGATGGTGCCCACCCAAGGGCCTTGGACCTCCCAATGGTGTGCGGGGCTTCCGCACCGTAGGGCCTTCGACCGCCCGATGTTGTTCGAGCCTCCCTACACTTGGGAGTGCTATTTTACGAAGGGGCAACTCGGGGAATTGTTCCCGTAACCAAGCCGTCATTCTTTTATCTTCACCCATGTTTTCCAAATTGTGAGGCAATCGGGAGGGACGATCGCGATTTTTGGCCTAAAGGCCACCCACCGTGGAAGCTTTCCGGCCGACCGAGACATTAGTTATATCGAATTTTCCCCATGGAGGGAGAGGGGAGGGGAGGGACGGAGTGGGGGAGGGTCGTTTTGCCTTCTTTTAGCCTCATGTTGCCTTCTTTTAGCCTCGCTGGAAAGTTCGCCGGAGACTCGCCGGAGCACCGCCGGGAACCTTGCCGGCGGTGGAGGGGGATCTCCGGTCATGGGGCTAGGCCGTGGGGCGGGCCCCACCATATGCCGCTTCAAACCCCTGGGTGCCTCGAGGATGCCCAACAACGCTCCCCCCCTATAGAGCTAAAAAAACTTTCCCACTATGCTCCCAGTAGACATTGATATGTCTGAAATGGGGACACGACCGAGGAGTCCCGATGGTGTGCGGGGCTCCCGCCCGATGGTGTGCGGGGCTGCCGCCCGATGGTGTGCGGGGCTCCCACCCGATGGTGTGCGTAGCTCCCGCCCGATGGTGTGCGGGGCTCCCGCCCGATGGTGTGCGGGGCTCCCACCCGATGGTGTGCGGGCCTCCCGCACCCTAGTGCCCGCATCTTCCCGATGGTGACCGAGGCTCCCCCACCCAAGGGCCTGGTTCACCCCGATGGTGTGCGAGGCTTCAGCACCCTTGTGCCGACATCCTCCCGATGGTGACCGAGGCTCCCGCACCCAAGGGCCTGGTTCACCCCGATGGTGTGCGAGGCTTCCGCACCCTTGTGCCGGCATCCTCCCGATGGTGACCGAGGCTCCCCCACCCAAGGGCCTGGTTCACCCCGATGGTGTGCGAGGCTTCCGCACCCTTGTGCCCGCATCCTCCCGATGGTGACCGAGGCTCCCGCACCCAAGGGCCTGGTTCACCCGATGGTGTCCGAGGCTTCCCCACCGTAGTGCCGGCATCCTCCCGATGGTGACCGAGGCTCCCGCACCCAAGGGCCTGGTTCACCCGATGGTGTCCGAGGCTTCCCCACCGTAGTGCCGGCATCCTCCCGATGGTGACCGAGGCTCCCGCACCCAAGGGCCCGGTTCACCCGATGGTGTCCGAGGCTCCCGCACACTAGTGCCCGCATCTTCCCGATGGTGACCGAGGCTCCCGCACCGTAGTGCTGGCATCCTCCCGATGGTGACCGAGGCTCCCGCACCCAAGGTGCCTGGTTCACCCGATGGTGTCCGAGGCTCCCGCACCCTAGTGCCCGCATCTTTCCGATGGTGGCCGAGGCTCCCCCACCCAAGGGCCTGGTTCACCCCGATGGTGTGCGAGGCTTCCGCACCCTTGTGCCGCCATCCTCCCGATGGTGACCGAGGCTCCCGCACCCA
>CAUDLX010000208.1:0-2500 GCA_958450335.1 Hibiscus tridactylites
GAGATTTTCCGCATCCGAAAGCACGATCGAGCGCCGGTGCACCGACATGATCGAATCATCTTGACCGACACAATCGGGGCACCGGGCACGACTAAGGCCCGCCGAGTAGCCGCAAGGCCACTCGACGGACGAGGGATGACAATACATCCGAAATTCCGTCGATTTGGGTACGCAACACAGGATCCCTCGAGCCCCCCCTTGGGCACAACGGCCGCAAGGGGAGGTTATTGAAGAGGAGTGCGGCTCGACAGTTCGATGCGCGTAGCACGGAGCCTGCCGACACACACAACCATATCACCACTCACATGCCCATTGCGTACAAGCAGCAGCATCCACGCCCACCGGTCCACGACTCGCACGAACGATGACTCGTTCGAGGAGCGGAGGAAACAATGAGCGAGGGCACACCACAACCGCTAGGCACGAGAGAACCCGAGAGAAGGCAACCAACCGAGGCCTCAATCTCGTCAATTGCGTGAACATTAGATGGTCTACTCGCACCCCCCAGTGGGCCGTTTCCTCTAAAGGACTGGTACTGGGGTGACATGGTCTCGGCAAGTAGCACAGAGCCAACAAGATCACGCGGCGACGAAACCGAAGCCTCTAGCGGTTTGCCTCCTTCAGGGTCCTCATTCCCCCCGAGCCCCATCCATCGTTCCATTAATCCGAATCCTCCGGACAAGCCCACGAATGGAACGATGGATGGGGCGTGAGCCGCAGACGCCTAGGCGCCCACCTCGCACCCTAGGGTGCTGAGGCCCGGCCCCCTTGGGGGGGTGCCGAGGGGGGTCGCGGATCACACCCCCTAAAGAGCTAAAAAAACTTTCCAGCATTGCTCCCAGTAGACATTGACATGTCTGAAATGGGGACACTTTCTCTCAGCACCCCGATGGTGTGCGGGGATTCCGCACCCAAGGGCCTAGGACCTCCCGATGGTGTGCGAGGCTCCCGCACCCAAGGGCCTGGTCACCCGATGGTGTGCGAGGCTCCTGCACCCAAGGGCCTAGGACCTCCCGATGGTGTGCGGGGATTCCGCACCCTAGTGTCGGCATCCTCCCGATGGTGTGCGAGGCTCCCGCACCCAAGGGCCTAGGACCTCCCGATGGTGTGCGAGGCTCCCGCACCCAAGGGCCTGGTCACCCGATGGTGTGCGAGGCTCCCGCACCCAAGGGCCTAGGACCTCCCGATGGTGTGCGGGGATTCCGCACCATAGTGTCGGCATCCTCCCGATGGTGTGCGAGGCTCCCGCACCCAAGGGCCTGGTCACCCGATGGTGTGCGTGGCTCCCGCACCCAAGGGCCTAGGACCTCCCGATGGTGTGCGAGGCTCCTGCACCCAAGGGCCTAGGACCTCCCGATGGTGTGCGGGGCTCCCGCACCATAGTGTCGGCATCCTCCCGATGGTGTGCGAGGCTCCAGCACCCAAGGGCCTGGTCACCCGATGGTGTGCGAGGCTCCCGCACCCAAGGGCCTAGGACCTCCCGATGGTGTGCGAGGCTCCCGCACCCAAGGGCCTAGGACCTCCCGATGGTGTGCGAGGCTCCTGCACCCAAGGGCCTACGACCTCCCGATGGTGTGCGAGGCTCCTGCACCCAAGGGCCTAGGACCTCCCGATGGTGTGCGGGGATTCCGCACCCTAGTGTCGGCATCCTCCCGATGGTGTGCGAGGCTCCCGCACCCAAGGGCCTGGTCACCCGATGGTGTGCGAGGCTCCCGCGCCCAAGGGCCTAGGACCTCCCGATGATGTGCGAGGCTCCAGCACCCAAGGGCCTGGTCACCCGATGGTGTGCGAGGCTCCTGCACCCAAGGGCCTAGGACCGCCCGATGGTGTGCGAGGCTCCTGCACCCAAGGGCCTACGACCTCCCGATGGTGTGCGAGGCTCCTGCACCCAAGGGCCTAGGACCTCCCGATGGTGTGCGGGGATTCCGCACCCTAGTGTCGGCATCCTCCCGATGGTGTGCGAGGCTCCCGCACCCAAGGGCCTGGTTCACCCGGATGGTGTGCGAGGCTCCCACACCCTGGAGCGTTCATCCCACCGATGGGGTGCTTGGCTGCCGCACTCTAAGGGCCCCGTGGGTGCCATGTCTGAAATGGGGACACCTTCTCTAAGCACCTTGATGGTGCCCACCCAAGGGCCTTGGACCTCCCAATGGTGTGCGGGGCTTCCGCACCGTAGGGCCTTCGACCGCCCGATGTTGTTCGAGCCTCCCTACACTTGGGAGTGCTATTTTACGAAGGGGCAACTCGGGGAATTGTTCCCGTAACCAAGCCGTCATTCTTTTATCTTCACCCATGTTTTCCAAATTGTGAGGCAATCGGGAGGGACGATCGCGATTTTTGGCCTAAAGGCCACCCACCGTGGAAGCTTTCCGGCCGACCGAGACATTAGTTATATCGAATTTTCCCCATGGAGGGAGAGGGGAGGGGAGGGACGGAGTGGGGGAGGGTCGTTTTGCCTTCTTTTAGCCTCATGTTGCCTTCTTTTAGCCTCGCCGGAAAG
>CAUDLX010000208.1:22500-25000 GCA_958450335.1 Hibiscus tridactylites
ACCTCCCGATGGTGTGCGAGGCTCCCGCACCCAAGGGCCTGGTCACCCGATGGTGTGCGAGGCTCCTGCACCCAAGGGCCTAGGACCTCCCGATGGTGTGCGGGGATTCCGCACCCTAGTGTCGGCATCCTCCCGATGGTGTGCGAGGCTCCCGCACCCAAGGGCCTAGGACCTCCCGATGGTGTGCGAGGCTCCCGCACCCAAGGGCCTGGTCACCCGATGGTGTGCGAGGCTCCCGCACCCAAGGGCCTAGGACCTCCCGATGGTGTGCGGGGATTCCGCACCATAGTGTCGGCATCCTCCCGATGGTGTGCGAGGCTCCCGCACCCAAGGGCCTGGTCACCCGATGGTGTGCGTGGCTCCCGCACCCAAGGGCCTAGGACCTCCCGATGGTGTGCGAGGCTCCTGCACCCAAGGGCCTAGGACCTCCCGATGGTGTGCGGGGCTCCCGCACCATAGTGTCGGCATCCTCCCGATGGTGTGCGAGGCTCCAGCACCCAAGGGCCTGGTCACCCGATGGTGTGCGAGGCTCCCGCACCCAAGGGCCTAGGACCTCCCGATGGTGTGCGAGGCTCCCGCACCCAAGGGCCTAGGACCTCCCGATGGTGTGCGAGGCTCCTGCACCCAAGGGCCTACGACCTCCCGATGGTGTGCGAGGCTCCTGCACCCAAGGGCCTAGGACCTCCCGATGGTGTGCGGGGATTCCGCACCCTAGTGTCGGCATCCTCCCGATGGTGTGCGAGGCTCCCGCACCCAAGGGCCTGGTCACCCGATGGTGTGCGAGGCTCCCGCGCCCAAGGGCCTAGGACCTCCCGATGATGTGCGAGGCTCCAGCACCCAAGGGCCTGGTCACCCGATGGTGTGCGAGGCTCCTGCACCCAAGGGCCTAGGACCGCCCGATGGTGTGCGAGGCTCCTGCACCCAAGGGCCTACGACCTCCCGATGGTGTGCGAGGCTCCTGCACCCAAGGGCCTAGGACCTCCCGATGGTGTGCGGGGATTCCGCACCCTAGTGTCGGCATCCTCCCGATGGTGTGCGAGGCTCCCGCACCCAAGGGCCTGGTTCACCCGGATGGTGTGCGAGGCTCCCACACCCTGGAGCGTTCATCCCACCGATGGGGTGCTTGGCTGCCGCACTCTAAGGGCCCCGTGGGTGCCATGTCTGAAATGGGGACACCTTCTCTAAGCACCTTGATGGTGCCCACCCAAGGGCCTTGGACCTCCCAATGGTGTGCGGGGCTTCCGCACCGTAGGGCCTTCGACCGCCCGATGTTGTTCGAGCCTCCCTACACTTGGGAGTGCTATTTTACGAAGGGGCAACTCGGGGAATTGTTCCCGTAACCAAGCCGTCATTCTTTTATCTTCACCCATGTTTTCCAAATTGTGAGGCAATCGGGAGGGACGATCGCGATTTTTGGCCTAAAGGCCACCCACCGTGGAAGCTTTCCGGCCGACCGAGACATTAGTTATATCGAATTTTCCCCATGGAGGGAGAGGGGAGGGGAGGGACGGAGTGGGGGAGGGTCGTTTTGCCTTCTTTTAGCCTCATGTTGCCTTCTTTTAGCCTCGCCGGAAAGTTCGCCGGAGACTCGCCGGAGCACCGCCGGGAACCTTGCCGGCGGTGGAGGGGGATCTCCGGTCATGGGGCTAGGCCGTGGGGCGGGCCGCACCATATGCCGCTTCAAACCCCTGGGTGCCTCGAGGATGCCCAGCAACGCTCCCCCCCTATAGAGCTAAAAAAACTTTCCCACTATGCTCCCAGTAGACATTGATATGTCTGAAATGGGGACACGACCGAGGAGTCCCGATGGTGTGCGGGGCTCCCGCCCGATGGTGTGCGGGGCTGCCGCCCGATGGTGTGCGGGGCTCCCACCCGATGGTGTGCGTAGCTCCCGCCCGATGGTGTGCGGGGCTCCCGCCCGATGGTGTGCGGGGCTCCCACCCGATGGTGTGCGGGCCTCCCGCACCCTAGTGCCCGCATCTTCCCGATGGTGACCGAGGCTCCCCCACCCAAGGGCCTGGTTCACCCCGATGGTGTGCGAGGCTTCAGCACCCTTGTGCCGACATCCTCCCGATGGTGACCGAGGCTCCCGCACCCAAGGGCCTGGTTCACCCCGATGGTGTGCGAGGCTTCCGCACCCTTGTGCCGGCATCCTCCCGATGGTGACCGAGGCTCCCCCACCCAAGGGCCTGGTTCACCCCGATGGTGTGCGAGGCTTCCGCACCCTTGTGCCCGCATCCTCCCGATGGTGACCGAGGCTCCCGCACCCAAGGGCCTGGTTCACCCGATGGTGTCCGAGGCTTCCCCACCGTAGTGCCGGCATCCTCCCGATGGTGACCGAGGCTCCCGCACCCAAGGGCCTGGTTCACCCGATGGTGTCCGAGGCTTCCCCACCGTAGTGCCGGCATCCTCCCGATGGTGACCGAGGCTCCCGCACCCAAGGGCCCGGTTCACCCGATGGTGTCCGAGGCTCCCGCACACTAGTGCCCGCATCTTCCCG
>CAUDLX010000208.1:55000-57500 GCA_958450335.1 Hibiscus tridactylites
TGGTGTGCGAGGCTCCCGCACCCAAGGGCCTAGGACCTCCCGATGGTGTGCGAGGCTCCCGCACCCAAGGGCCTGGTCACCCGATGGTGTGCGAGGCTCCCGCACCCAAGGGCCTAGGACCTCCCGATGGTGTGCGGGGATTCCGCACCATAGTGTCGGCATCCTCCCGATGGTGTGCGAGGCTCCCGCACCCAAGGGCCTGGTCACCCGATGGTGTGCGTGGCTCCCGCACCCAAGGGCCTAGGACCTCCCGATGGTGTGCGAGGCTCCTGCACCCAAGGGCCTAGGACCTCCCGATGGTGTGCGGGGCTCCCGCACCATAGTGTCGGCATCCTCCCGATGGTGTGCGAGGCTCCAGCACCCAAGGGCCTGGTCACCCGATGGTGTGCGAGGCTCCCGCACCCAAGGGCCTAGGACCTCCCGATGGTGTGCGAGGCTCCCGCACCCAAGGGCCTAGGACCTCCCGATGGTGTGCGAGGCTCCTGCACCCAAGGGCCTACGACCTCCCGATGGTGTGCGAGGCTCCTGCACCCAAGGGCCTAGGACCTCCCGATGGTGTGCGGGGATTCCGCACCCTAGTGTCGGCATCCTCCCGATGGTGTGCGAGGCTCCCGCACCCAAGGGCCTGGTCACCCGATGGTGTGCGAGGCTCCCGCGCCCAAGGGCCTAGGACCTCCCGATGATGTGCGAGGCTCCAGCACCCAAGGGCCTGGTCACCCGATGGTGTGCGAGGCTCCTGCACCCAAGGGCCTAGGACCGCCCGATGGTGTGCGAGGCTCCTGCACCCAAGGGCCTACGACCTCCCGATGGTGTGCGAGGCTCCTGCACCCAAGGGCCTAGGACCTCCCGATGGTGTGCGGGGATTCCGCACCCTAGTGTCGGCATCCTCCCGATGGTGTGCGAGGCTCCCGCACCCAAGGGCCTGGTTCACCCGGATGGTGTGCGAGGCTCCCACACCCTGGAGCGTTCATCCCACCGATGGGGTGCTTGGCTGCCGCACTCTAAGGGCCCCGTGGGTGCCATGTCTGAAATGGGGACACCTTCTCTAAGCACCTTGATGGTGCCCACCCAAGGGCCTTGGACCTCCCAATGGTGTGCGGGGCTTCCGCACCGTAGGGCCTTCGACCGCCCGATGTTGTTCGAGCCTCCCTACACTTGGGAGTGCTATTTTACGAAGGGGCAACTCGGGGAATTGTTCCCGTAACCAAGCCGTCATTCTTTTATCTTCACCCATGTTTTCCAAATTGTGAGGCAATCGGGAGGGACGATCGCGATTTTTGGCCTAAAGGCCACCCACCGTGGAAGCTTTCCGGCCGACCGAGACATTAGTTATATCGAATTTTCCCCATGGAGGGAGAGGGGAGGGGAGGGACGGAGTGGGGGAGGGTCGTTTTGCCTTCTTTTAGCCTCATGTTGCCTTCTTTTAGCCTCGCCGGAAAGTTCGCCGGAGACTCGCCGGAGCACCGCCGGGAACCTTGCCGGCGGTGGAGGGGGATCTCCGGTCATGGGGCTAGGCCGTGGGGCGGGCCGCACCATATGCCGCTTCAAACCCCTGGGTGCCTCGAGGATGCCCAGCAACGCTCCCCCCCTATAGAGCTAAAAAAACTTTCCCACTATGCTCCCAGTAGACATTGATATGTCTGAAATGGGGACACGACCGAGGAGTCCCGATGGTGTGCGGGGCTCCCGCCCGATGGTGTGCGGGGCTGCCGCCCGATGGTGTGCGGGGCTCCCACCCGATGGTGTGCGTAGCTCCCGCCCGATGGTGTGCGGGGCTCCCGCCCGATGGTGTGCGGGGCTCCCACCCGATGGTGTGCGGGCCTCCCGCACCCTAGTGCCCGCATCTTCCCGATGGTGACCGAGGCTCCCCCACCCAAGGGCCTGGTTCACCCCGATGGTGTGCGAGGCTTCAGCACCCTTGTGCCGACATCCTCCCGATGGTGACCGAGGCTCCCGCACCCAAGGGCCTGGTTCACCCCGATGGTGTGCGAGGCTTCCGCACCCTTGTGCCGGCATCCTCCCGATGGTGACCGAGGCTCCCCCACCCAAGGGCCTGGTTCACCCCGATGGTGTGCGAGGCTTCCGCACCCTTGTGCCCGCATCCTCCCGATGGTGACCGAGGCTCCCGCACCCAAGGGCCTGGTTCACCCGATGGTGTCCGAGGCTTCCCCACCGTAGTGCCGGCATCCTCCCGATGGTGACCGAGGCTCCCGCACCCAAGGGCCTGGTTCACCCGATGGTGTCCGAGGCTTCCCCACCGTAGTGCCGGCATCCTCCCGATGGTGACCGAGGCTCCCGCACCCAAGGGCCCGGTTCACCCGATGGTGTCCGAGGCTCCCGCACACTAGTGCCCGCATCTTCCCGATGGTGACCGAGGCTCCCGCACCGTAGTGCTGGCATCCTCCCGATGGTGACCGAGGCTCCCGCACCCAAGGTGCCTGGTTCACCCGATGGTGTCCGAGGCTCCCGCACCCTAGTGCCCGCATCTTTCCGATGGTGG
>CAUDLX010000208.1:87500-90000 GCA_958450335.1 Hibiscus tridactylites
GGGATTCCGCACCATAGTGTCGGCATCCTCCCGATGGTGTGCGAGGCTCCCGCACCCAAGGGCCTGGTCACCCGATGGTGTGCGTGGCTCCCGCACCCAAGGGCCTAGGACCTCCCGATGGTGTGCGAGGCTCCTGCACCCAAGGGCCTAGGACCTCCCGATGGTGTGCGGGGCTCCCGCACCATAGTGTCGGCATCCTCCCGATGGTGTGCGAGGCTCCAGCACCCAAGGGCCTGGTCACCCGATGGTGTGCGAGGCTCCCGCACCCAAGGGCCTAGGACCTCCCGATGGTGTGCGAGGCTCCCGCACCCAAGGGCCTAGGACCTCCCGATGGTGTGCGAGGCTCCTGCACCCAAGGGCCTACGACCTCCCGATGGTGTGCGAGGCTCCTGCACCCAAGGGCCTAGGACCTCCCGATGGTGTGCGGGGATTCCGCACCCTAGTGTCGGCATCCTCCCGATGGTGTGCGAGGCTCCCGCACCCAAGGGCCTGGTCACCCGATGGTGTGCGAGGCTCCCGCGCCCAAGGGCCTAGGACCTCCCGATGATGTGCGAGGCTCCAGCACCCAAGGGCCTGGTCACCCGATGGTGTGCGAGGCTCCTGCACCCAAGGGCCTAGGACCGCCCGATGGTGTGCGAGGCTCCTGCACCCAAGGGCCTACGACCTCCCGATGGTGTGCGAGGCTCCTGCACCCAAGGGCCTAGGACCTCCCGATGGTGTGCGGGGATTCCGCACCCTAGTGTCGGCATCCTCCCGATGGTGTGCGAGGCTCCCGCACCCAAGGGCCTGGTTCACCCGGATGGTGTGCGAGGCTCCCACACCCTGGAGCGTTCATCCCACCGATGGGGTGCTTGGCTGCCGCACTCTAAGGGCCCCGTGGGTGCCATGTCTGAAATGGGGACACCTTCTCTAAGCACCTTGATGGTGCCCACCCAAGGGCCTTGGACCTCCCAATGGTGTGCGGGGCTTCCGCACCGTAGGGCCTTCGACCGCCCGATGTTGTTCGAGCCTCCCTACACTTGGGAGTGCTATTTTACGAAGGGGCAACTCGGGGAATTGTTCCCGTAACCAAGCCGTCATTCTTTTATCTTCACCCATGTTTTCCAAATTGTGAGGCAATCGGGAGGGACGATCGCGATTTTTGGCCTAAAGGCCACCCACCGTGGAAGCTTTCCGGCCGACCGAGACATTAGTTATATCGAATTTTCCCCATGGAGGGAGAGGGGAGGGGAGGGACGGAGTGGGGGAGGGTCGTTTTGCCTTCTTTTAGCCTCATGTTGCCTTCTTTTAGCCTCGCCGGAAAGTTCGCCGGAGACTCGCCGGAGCACCGCCGGGAACCTTGCCGGCGGTGGAGGGGGATCTCCGGTCATGGGGCTAGGCCGTGGGGCGGGCCGCACCATATGCCGCTTCAAACCCCTGGGTGCCTCGAGGATGCCCAGCAACGCTCCCCCCCTATAGAGCTAAAAAAACTTTCCCACTATGCTCCCAGTAGACATTGATATGTCTGAAATGGGGACACGACCGAGGAGTCCCGATGGTGTGCGGGGCTCCCGCCCGATGGTGTGCGGGGCTCCCGCCCGATGGTGTGCGGGGCTCCCACCCGATGGTGTGCGGGCCTCCCGCACCCTAGTGCCCGCATCTTCCCGATGGTGACCGAGGCTCCCCCACCCAAGGGCCTGGTTCACCCCGATGGTGTGCGAGGCTTCAGCACCCTTGTGCCGACATCCTCCCGATGGTGACCGAGGCTCCCGCACCCAAGGGCCTGGTTCACCCCGATGGTGTGCGAGGCTTCCGCACCCTTGTGCCGGCATCCTCCCGATGGTGACCGAGGCTCCCCCACCCAAGGGCCTGGTTCACCCCGATGGTGTGCGAGGCTTCCGCACCCTTGTGCCCGCATCCTCCCGATGGTGACCGAGGCTCCCGCACCCAAGGGCCTGGTTCACCCGATGGTGTCCGAGGCTTCCCCACCGTAGTGCCGGCATCCTCCCGATGGTGACCGAGGCTCCCGCACCCAAGGGCCTGGTTCACCCGATGGTGTCCGAGGCTTCCCCACCGTAGTGCCGGCATCCTCCCGATGGTGACCGAGGCTCCCGCACCCAAGGGCCCGGTTCACCCGATGGTGTCCGAGGCTCCCGCACACTAGTGCCCGCATCTTCCCGATGGTGACCGAGGCTCCCGCACCGTAGTGCTGGCATCCTCCCGATGGTGACCGAGGCTCCCGCACCCAAGGTGCCTGGTTCACCCGATGGTGTCCGAGGCTCCCGCACCCTAGTGCCCGCATCTTTCCGATGGTGGCCGAGGCTCCCCCACCCAAGGGCCTGGTTCACCCCGATGGTGTGCGAGGCTTCCGCACCCTTGTGCCGCCATCCTCCCGATGGTGACCGAGGCTCCCGCACCCAAGGGCCTGGTTCACCCCGATGGTGTGCGAGGCTTCCGCACCCTTGTGCCGGCATCCTCCCGATGGTGACCGAGGCTCCCCCACCCAAGGGCCTGGTTCACC
>CAUDLX010000209.1:7500-10000 GCA_958450335.1 Hibiscus tridactylites
CGGGAGCCTCGGACACCATCGGGTGAACCAGGCACCTTGGGTGCGGGAGCCTCGGTCACCATCGGGAGGATGCCAGCACTACGGTGCGGGAGCCTCGGTCACCATCGGGAAGATGCGGGCACTAGTGTGCGGGAGCCTCGGACACCATCGGGTGAACCGGGCCCTTGGGTGCGGGAGCCTCGGTCACCATCGGGAGGATGCCGGCACTACGGTGGGGAAGCCTCGGACACCATCGGGTGAACCAGGCCCTTGGGTGCGGGAGCCTCGGTCACCATCGGGAGGATGCCGGCACTACGGTGGGGAAGCCTCGGACACCATCGGGTGAACCAGGCCCTTGGGTGCGGGAGCCTCGGTCACCATCGGGAGGATGCGGGCACAAGGGTGCGGAAGCCTCGCACACCATCGGGGTGAACCAGGCCCTTGGGTGGGGGAGCCTCGGTCACCATCGGGAGGATGCCGGCACAAGGGTGCGGAAGCCTCGCACACCATCGGGGTGAACCAGGCCCTTGGGTGCGGGAGCCTCGGTCACCATCGGGAGGATGTCGGCACAAGGGTGCTGAAGCCTCGCACACCATCGGGGTGAACCAGGCCCTTGGGTGGGGGAGCCTCGGTCACCATCGGGAAGATGCGGGCACTAGGGTGCGGGAGGCCCGCACACCATCGGGTGGGAGCCCCGCACACCATCGGGCGGGAGCCCCGCACACCATCGGGCGGGAGCTACGCACACCATCGGGTGGGAGCCCCGCACACCATCGGGCGGCAGCCCCGCACACCATCGGGCGGGAGCCCCGCACACCATCGGGACTCCTCGGTCGTGTCCCCATTTCAGACAGATCAATGTCTACTGGGAGCATAGTGGGAAAGTTTTTTTAGCTCTATAGGGGGGGAGCGTTGCTGGGCATCCTCGAGGCACCCAGGGGTTTGAAGCGGCATATGGTGGGGCCCGCCCCACGGCCTAGCCCCATGACCGGAGATCCCCCTCCACCGCCGGCAAGGTTCCCGGCGGTGCTCCGGCGAGTCTCCGGCGAACTTTCCGGCGAGGCTAAAAGAAGGCAACATGAGGCTAAAAGAAGGCAAAACGACCCTCCCCCACTCCGTCCCTCCCCTCCCCTCTCCCTCCATGGGGAAAATTCGATATAACTAATGTCTCGGTCGGCCGGAAAGCTTCCACGGTGGGTGGCCTTTAGGCCAAAAATCGCGATCGTCCCTCCCGATTGCCTCACAATTTGGAAAACATGGGTGAAGATAAAAGAATGACGGCTTGGTTACGGGAACAATTCCCCGAGTTGCCCCTTCGTAAAATAGCACTCCCAAGTGTAGGGAGGCTCGAACAACATCGGGCGGTCGAAGGCCCTACGGTGCGGAAGCCCCGCACACCATTGGGAGGTCCAAGGCCCTTGGGTGGGCACCATCAAGGTGCTTAGAGAAGGTGTCCCCATTTCAGACATGGCACCCACGGGGCCCTTAGAGTGCGGCAGCCAAGCACCCCATCGGTGGGATGAACGCTCCAGGGTGTGGGAGCCTCGCACACCATCCGGGTGAACCAGGCCCTTGGGTGCGGGAGCCTCGCACACCATCGGGAGGATGCCGACACTAGGGTGCGGAATCCCCGCACACCATCGGGAGGTCCTAGGCCCTTGGGTGCAGGAGCCTCGCACACCATCGGGAGGTCGTAGGCCCTTGGGTGCAGGAGCCTCGCACACCATCGGGCGGTCCTAGGCCCTTGGGTGCAGGAGCCTCGCACACCATCGGGTGACCAGGCCCTTGGGTGCTGGAGCCTCGCACATCATCGGGAGGTCCTAGGCCCTTGGGCGCGGGAGCCTCGCACACCATCGGGTGACCAGGCCCTTGGGTGCGGGAGCCTCGCACACCATCGGGAGGATGCCGACACTAGGGTGCGGAATCCCCGCACACCATCGGGAGGTCCTAGGCCCTTGGGTGCAGGAGCCTCGCACACCATCGGGAGGTCGTAGGCCCTTGGGTGCAGGAGCCTCGCACACCATCGGGAGGTCCTAGGCCCTTGGGTGCGGGAGCCTCGCACACCATCGGGAGGTCCTAGGCCCTTGGGTGCGGGAGCCTCGCACACCATCGGGTGACCAGGCCCTTGGGTGCTGGAGCCTCGCACACCATCGGGAGGATGCCGACACTATGGTGCGGGAGCCCCGCACACCATCGGGAGGTCCTAGGCCCTTGGGTGCAGGAGCCTCGCACACCATCGGGAGGTCCTAGACCCTTGGGTGCGGGAGCCACGCACACCATCGGGTGACCAGGCCCTTGGGTGCGGGAGCCTCGCACACCATCGGGAGGATGCCGACACTATGGTGCGGAATCCCCGCACACCATCGGGAGGTCCTAGGCCCTTGGGTGCGGGAGCCTCGCACACCATCGGGTGACCAGGCCCTTGGGTGCGGGAGCCTCGCACACCATCGGGAGGTCCTAGGCCCTTGGGTGCGGGAGCCTCGCACACCATCGGGAGGATGCCGACACTAGGGTGCGGAAT
>CAUDLX010000209.1:82500-85000 GCA_958450335.1 Hibiscus tridactylites
GTGCGGGAGCCTCGGTCACCATCGGGAAGATGCGGGCACTAGTGTGCGGGAGCCTCGGACACCATCGGGTGAACCGGGCCCTTGGGTGCGGGAGCCTCGGTCACCATCGGGAGGATGCCGGCACTACGGTGGGGAAGCCTCGGACACCATCGGGTGAACCAGGCCCTTGGGTGCGGGAGCCTCGGTCACCATCGGGAGGATGCCGGCACTACGGTGGGGAAGCCTCGGACACCATCGGGTGAACCAGGCCCTTGGGTGCGGGAGCCTCGGTCACCATCGGGAGGATGCGGGCACAAGGGTGCGGAAGCCTCGCACACCATCGGGGTGAACCAGGCCCTTGGGTGGGGGAGCCTCGGTCACCATCGGGAGGATGCCGGCACAAGGGTGCGGAAGCCTCGCACACCATCGGGGTGAACCAGGCCCTTGGGTGCGGGAGCCTCGGTCACCATCGGGAGGATGTCGGCACAAGGGTGCTGAAGCCTCGCACACCATCGGGGTGAACCAGGCCCTTGGGTGGGGGAGCCTCGGTCACCATCGGGAAGATGCGGGCACTAGGGTGCGGGAGGCCCGCACACCATCGGGTGGGAGCCCCGCACACCATCGGGCGGGAGCCCCGCACACCATCGGGCGGGAGCTACGCACACCATCGGGTGGGAGCCCCGCACACCATCGGGCGGCAGCCCCGCACACCATCGGGCGGGAGCCCCGCACACCATCGGGACTCCTCGGTCGTGTCCCCATTTCAGACATATCAATGTCTACTGGGAGCATAGTGGGAAAGTTTTTTTAGCTCTATAGGGGGGGAGCGTTGCTGGGCATCCTCGAGGCACCCAGGGGTTTGAAGCGGCATATGGTGGGGCCCGCCCCACGGCCTAGCCCCATGACCGGAGATCCCCCTCCACCGCCGGCAAGGTTCCCGGCGGTGCTCCGGCGAGTCTCCGGCGAACTTTCCGGCGAGGCTAAAAGAAGGCAACATGAGGCTAAAAGAAGGCAAAACGACCCTCCCCCACTCCGTCCCTCCCCTCCCCTCTCCCTCCATGGGGAAAATTCGATATAACTAATGTCTCGGTCGGCCGGAAAGCTTCCACGGTGGGTGGCCTTTAGGCCAAAAATCGCGATCGTCCCTCCCGATTGCCTCACAATTTGGAAAACATGGGTGAAGATAAAAGAATGACGGCTTGGTTACGGGAACAATTCCCCGAGTTGCCCCTTCGTAAAATAGCACTCCCAAGTGTAGGGAGGCTCGAACAACATCGGGCGGTCGAAGGCCCTACGGTGCGGAAGCCCCGCACACCATTGGGAGGTCCAAGGCCCTTGGGTGGGCACCATCAAGGTGCTTAGAGAAGGTGTCCCCATTTCAGACATGGCACCCACGGGGCCCTTAGAGTGCGGCAGCCAAGCACCCCATCGGTGGGATGAACGCTCCAGGGTGTGGGAGCCTCGCACACCATCCGGGTGAACCAGGCCCTTGGGTGCGGGAGCCTCGCACACCATCGGGAGGATGCCGACACTAGGGTGCGGAATCCCCGCACACCATCGGGAGGTCCTAGGCCCTTGGGTGCAGGAGCCTCGCACACCATCGGGAGGTCGTAGGCCCTTGGGTGCAGGAGCCTCGCACACCATCGGGCGGTCCTAGGCCCTTGGGTGCAGGAGCCTCGCACACCATCGGGTGACCAGGCCCTTGGGTGCTGGAGCCTCGCACATCATCGGGAGGTCCTAGGCCCTTGGGCGCGGGAGCCTCGCACACCATCGGGTGACCAGGCCCTTGGGTGCGGGAGCCTCGCACACCATCGGGAGGATGCCGACACTAGGGTGCGGAATCCCCGCACACCATCGGGAGGTCCTAGGCCCTTGGGTGCAGGAGCCTCGCACACCATCGGGAGGTCGTAGGCCCTTGGGTGCAGGAGCCTCGCACACCATCGGGAGGTCCTAGGCCCTTGGGTGCGGGAGCCTCGCACACCATCGGGAGGTCCTAGGCCCTTGGGTGCGGGAGCCTCGCACACCATCGGGTGACCAGGCCCTTGGGTGCTGGAGCCTCGCACACCATCGGGAGGATGCCGACACTATGGTGCGGGAGCCCCGCACACCATCGGGAGGTCCTAGGCCCTTGGGTGCAGGAGCCTCGCACACCATCGGGAGGTCCTAGACCCTTGGGTGCGGGAGCCACGCACACCATCGGGTGACCAGGCCCTTGGGTGCGGGAGCCTCGCACACCATCGGGAGGATGCCGACACTATGGTGCGGAATCCCCGCACACCATCGGGAGGTCCTAGGCCCTTGGGTGCGGGAGCCTCGCACACCATCGGGTGACCAGGCCCTTGGGTGCGGGAGCCTCGCACACCATCGGGAGGTCCTAGGCCCTTGGGTGCGGGAGCCTCGCACACCATCGGGAGGATGCCGACACTAGGGTGCGGAATCCCCGCACACCATCGGGAGGTCCTAGGCCCTTGGGTGCAGGAGCCTCGCACACCATCGGGTGACCAGGCCCTTGGGTGCGGGA
>CAUDLX010000209.1:125000-127500 GCA_958450335.1 Hibiscus tridactylites
GGGAGGATGGCGGCACAAGGGTGCGGAAGCCTCGCACACCATCGGGGTGAACCAGGCCCTTGGGTGGGGGAGCCTCGGCCACCATCGGAAAGATGCGGGCACTAGGGTGCGGGAGCCTCGGACACCATCGGGTGAACCAGGCACCTTGGGTGCGGGAGCCTCGGTCACCATCGGGAGGATGCCAGCACTACGGTGCGGGAGCCTCGGTCACCATCGGGAAGATGCGGGCACTAGTGTGCGGGAGCCTCGGACACCATCGGGTGAACCGGGCCCTTGGGTGCGGGAGCCTCGGTCACCATCGGGAGGATGCCGGCACTACGGTGGGGAAGCCTCGGACACCATCGGGTGAACCAGGCCCTTGGGTGCGGGAGCCTCGGTCACCATCGGGAGGATGCCGGCACTACGGTGGGGAAGCCTCGGACACCATCGGGTGAACCAGGCCCTTGGGTGCGGGAGCCTCGGTCACCATCGGGAGGATGCGGGCACAAGGGTGCGGAAGCCTCGCACACCATCGGGGTGAACCAGGCCCTTGGGTGGGGGAGCCTCGGTCACCATCGGGAGGATGCCGGCACAAGGGTGCGGAAGCCTCGCACACCATCGGGGTGAACCAGGCCCTTGGGTGCGGGAGCCTCGGTCACCATCGGGAGGATGTCGGCACAAGGGTGCTGAAGCCTCGCACACCATCGGGGTGAACCAGGCCCTTGGGTGGGGGAGCCTCGGTCACCATCGGGAAGATGCGGGCACTAGGGTGCGGGAGGCCCGCACACCATCGGGTGGGAGCCCCGCACACCATCGGGCGGGAGCCCCGCACACCATCGGGCGGGAGCTACGCACACCATCGGGTGGGAGCCCCGCACACCATCGGGCGGCAGCCCCGCACACCATCGGGCGGGAGCCCCGCACACCATCGGGACTCCTCGGTCGTGTCCCCATTTCAGACATATCAATGTCTACTGGGAGCATAGTGGGAAAGTTTTTTTAGCTCTATAGGGGGGGAGCGTTGCTGGGCATCCTCGAGGCACCCAGGGGTTTGAAGCGGCATATGGTGGGGCCCGCCCCACGGCCTAGCCCCATGACCGGAGATCCCCCTCCACCGCCGGCAAGGTTCCCGGCGGTGCTCCGGCGAGTCTCCGGCGAACTTTCCGGCGAGGCTAAAAGAAGGCAACATGAGGCTAAAAGAAGGCAAAACGACCCTCCCCCACTCCGTCCCTCCCCTCCCCTCTCCCTCCATGGGGAAAATTCGATATAACTAATGTCTCGGTCGGCCGGAAAGCTTCCACGGTGGGTGGCCTTTAGGCCAAAAATCGCGATCGTCCCTCCCGATTGCCTCACAATTTGGAAAACATGGGTGAAGATAAAAGAATGACGGCTTGGTTACGGGAACAATTCCCCGAGTTGCCCCTTCGTAAAATAGCACTCCCAAGTGTAGGGAGGCTCGAACAACATCGGGCGGTCGAAGGCCCTACGGTGCGGAAGCCCCGCACACCATTGGGAGGTCCAAGGCCCTTGGTGTGGGCACCATCAAGGTGCTTAGAGAAGGTGTCCCCATTTCAGACATGGCACCCACGGGGCCCTTAGAGTGCGGCAGCCAAGCACCCCATCGGTGGGATGAACGCTCCAGGGTGTGGGAGCCTCGCACACCATCCGGGTGAACCAGGCCCTTGGGTGCGGGAGCCTCGCACACCATCGGGAGGATGCCGACACTAGGGTGCGGAATCCCCGCACACCATCGGGAGGTCCTAGGCCCTTGGGTGCAGGAGCCTCGCACACCATCGGGAGGTCGTAGGCCCTTGGGTGCAGGAGCCTCGCACACCATCGGGCGGTCCTAGGCCCTTGGGTGCAGGAGCCTCGCACACCATCGGGTGACCAGGCCCTTGGGTGCTGGAGCCTCGCACATCATCGGGAGGTCCTAGGCCCTTGGGCGCGGGAGCCTCGCACACCATCGGGTGACCAGGCCCTTGGGTGCGGGAGCCTCGCACACCATCGGGAGGATGCCGACACTAGGGTGCGGAATCCCCGCACACCATCGGGAGGTCCTAGGCCCTTGGGTGCAGGAGCCTCGCACACCATCGGGAGGTCGTAGGCCCTTGGGTGCAGGAGCCTCGCACACCATCGGGAGGTCCTAGGCCCTTGGGTGCGGGAGCCTCGCACACCATCGGGAGGTCCTAGGCCCTTGGGTGCGGGAGCCTCGCACACCATCGGGTGACCAGGCCCTTGGGTGCTGGAGCCTCGCACACCATCGGGAGGATGCCGACACTATGGTGCGGGAGCCCCGCACACCATCGGGAGGTCCTAGGCCCTTGGGTGCAGGAGCCTCGCACACCATCGGGAGGTCCTAGACCCTTGGGTGCGGGAGCCACGCACACCATCGGGTGACCAGGCCCTTGGGTGCGGGAGCCTCGCACACCATCGGGAGGATGCCGACACTATGGTGCGGAATCCCCGCACACCATCGGGAGGTCCTAGGCCCTTGGGTGCGGGAGCCTCGCACACCATCGGG
>CAUDLX010000209.1:157500-160000 GCA_958450335.1 Hibiscus tridactylites
AGGAT
The DNA here is from genome assembly GCA_958450335.1 of Hibiscus tridactylites. Lineage (NCBI taxonomy): Eukaryota > Viridiplantae > Streptophyta > Magnoliopsida > Malvales > Malvaceae > Hibiscus > Hibiscus tridactylites. The sequence continues at coordinate 157,506 of CAUDLX010000209.1, forward strand.
GCCGGCACTACGGTGGGGAAGCCTCGGACACCATCGGGTGAACCAGGCCCTTGGGTGCGGGAGCCTCGGTCACCATCGGGAGGATGCGGGCACAAGGGTGCGGAAGCCTCGCACACCATCGGGGTGAACCAGGCCCTTGGGTGGGGGAGCCTCGGTCACCATCGGGAGGATGCCGGCACAAGGGTGCGGAAGCCTCGCACACCATCGGGGTGAACCAGGCCCTTGGGTGCGGGAGCCTCGGTCACCATCGGGAGGATGTCGGCACAAGGGTGCTGAAGCCTCGCACACCATCGGGGTGAACCAGGCCCTTGGGTGGGGGAGCCTCGGTCACCATCGGGAAGATGCGGGCACTAGGGTGCGGGAGGCCCGCACACCATCGGGTGGGAGCCCCGCACACCATCGGGCGGGAGCCCCGCACACCATCGGGCGGGAGCTACGCACACCATCGGGTGGGAGCCCCGCACACCATCGGGCGGCAGCCCCGCACACCATCGGGCGGGAGCCCCGCACACCATCGGGACTCCTCGGTCGTGTCCCCATTTCAGACATATCAATGTCTACTGGGAGCATAGTGGGAAAGTTTTTTTAGCTCTATAGGGGGGGAGCGTTGCTGGGCATCCTCGAGGCACCCAGGGGTTTGAAGCGGCATATGGTGGGGCCCGCCCCACGGCCTAGCCCCATGACCGGAGATCCCCCTCCACCGCCGGCAAGGTTCCCGGCGGTGCTCCGGCGAGTCTCCGGCGAACTTTCCGGCGAGGCTAAAAGAAGGCAACATGAGGCTAAAAGAAGGCAAAACGACCCTCCCCCACTCCGTCCCTCCCCTCCCCTCTCCCTCCATGGGGAAAATTCGATATAACTAATGTCTCGGTCGGCCGGAAAGCTTCCACGGTGGGTGGCCTTTAGGCCAAAAATCGCGATCGTCCCTCCCGATTGCCTCACAATTTGGAAAACATGGGTGAAGATAAAAGAATGACGGCTTGGTTACGGGAACAATTCCCCGAGTTGCCCCTTCGTAAAATAGCACTCCCAAGTGTAGGGAGGCTCGAACAACATCGGGCGGTCGAAGGCCCTACGGTGCGGAAGCCCCGCACACCATTGGGAGGTCCAAGGCCCTTGGGTGGGCACCATCAAGGTGCTTAGAGAAGGTGTCCCCATTTCAGACATGGCACCCACGGGGCCCTTAGAGTGCGGCAGCCAAGCACCCCATCGGTGGGATGAACGCTCCAGGGTGTGGGAGCCTCGCACACCATCCGGGTGAACCAGGCCCTTGGGTGCGGGAGCCTCGCACACCATCGGGAGGATGCCGACACTAGGGTGCGGAATCCCCGCACACCATCGGGAGGTCCTAGGCCCTTGGGTGCAGGAGCCTCGCACACCATCGGGAGGTCGTAGGCCCTTGGGTGCAGGAGCCTCGCACACCATCGGGCGGTCCTAGGCCCTTGGGTGCAGGAGCCTCGCACACCATCGGGTGACCAGGCCCTTGGGTGCTGGAGCCTCGCACATCATCGGGAGGTCCTAGGCCCTTGGGCGCGGGAGCCTCGCACACCATCGGGTGACCAGGCCCTTGGGTGCGGGAGCCTCGCACACCATCGGGAGGATGCCGACACTAGGGTGCGGAATCCCCGCACACCATCGGGAGGTCCTAGGCCCTTGGGTGCAGGAGCCTCGCACACCATCGGGAGGTCGTAGGCCCTTGGGTGCAGGAGCCTCGCACACCATCGGGAGGTCCTAGGCCCTTGGGTGCGGGAGCCTCGCACACCATCGGGAGGTCCTAGGCCCTTGGGTGCGGGAGCCTCGCACACCATCGGGTGACCAGGCCCTTGGGTGCTGGAGCCTCGCACACCATCGGGAGGATGCCGACACTATGGTGCGGGAGCCCCGCACACCATCGGGAGGTCCTAGGCCCTTGGGTGCAGGAGCCTCGCACACCATCGGGAGGTCCTAGACCCTTGGGTGCGGGAGCCACGCACACCATCGGGTGACCAGGCCCTTGGGTGCGGGAGCCTCGCACACCATCGGGAGGATGCCGACACTATGGTGCGGAATCCCCGCACACCATCGGGAGGTCCTAGGCCCTTGGGTGCGGGAGCCTCGCACACCATCGGGTGACCAGGCCCTTGGGTGCGGGAGCCTCGCACACCATCGGGAGGTCCTAGGCCCTTGGGTGCGGGAGCCTCGCACACCATCGGGAGGATGCCGACACTAGGGTGCGGAATCCACCGCACACCATCGGGAGGTCCTAGGCCCTTGGGTGCAGGAGCCTCGCACACCATCGGGTGACCAGGCCCTTGGGTGCGGGAGCCTCGCACACCATCGGGAGGTCCTAGGCCCTTGGGTGCGGAATCCCCGCACACCATCGGGGTGCTGAGAGAAAGTGTCCCCATTTCAGACATGTCAATGTCTACTGGGAGCAATGCTGGAAAGTTTTTTTAGCTCTTTAGGGGGTGTGATCCGCGACCCCCCTCGGCACCCCCCCAAGGGGGCCGGGCCTCAGC
>CAUDLX010000210.1:0-2500 GCA_958450335.1 Hibiscus tridactylites
GTTCGAGGAGCGGAGGAAACAATGAGCGAGGGCACACCACAACCGCTAGGCACGAGAGAACCCGAGAGAAGGCAACCAACCGAGGCCTCAATCTCGTCAATTGCGTGAACATTAGATGGTCTACTCGCACCCCCCAGTGGGCCGTTTCCTCTAAAGGACTGGTACTGGGGTGACATGGTCTCGGCAAGTAGCACAGAGCCAACAAGATCACGCGGCGACGAAACCGAAGCCTCTAGCGGTTTGCCTCCTTCAGGGTCCTCATTCCCCCCGAGCCCCATCCATCGTTCCATTAATCCGAATCCTCCGGACAAGCCCACGAATGGAACGATGGATGGGGCGTGAGCCGCAGACGCCTAGGCGCCCACCTCGCACCCTAGGGTGCTGAGGCCCGGCCCCCTTGGGGGGGTGCCGAGGGGGGTCGCGGATCACACCCCCTAAAGAGCTAAAAAAACTTTCCAGCATTGCTCCCAGTAGACATTGACATGTCTGAAATGGGGACACTTTCTCTCAGCACCCCGATGGTGTGCGGGGATTCCGCACCCAAGGGCCTAGGACCTCCCGATGGTGTGCGAGGCTCCCGCACCCAAGGGCCTGGTCACCCGATGGTGTGCGAGGCTCCTGCACCCAAGGGCCTAGGACCTCCCGATGGTGTGCGGGGATTCCGCACCCTAGTGTCGGCATCCTCCCGATGGTGTGCGAGGCTCCCGCACCCAAGGGCCTAGGACCTCCCGATGGTGTGCGAGGCTCCCGCACCCAAGGGCCTGGTCACCCGATGGTGTGCGAGGCTCCCGCACCCAAGGGCCTAGGACCTCCCGATGGTGTGCGGGGATTCCGCACCATAGTGTCGGCATCCTCCCGATGGTGTGCGAGGCTCCCGCACCCAAGGGCCTGGTCACCCGATGGTGTGCGTGGCTCCCGCACCCAAGGGCCTAGGACCTCCCGATGGTGTGCGAGGCTCCTGCACCCAAGGGCCTAGGACCTCCCGATGGTGTGCGGGGCTCCCGCACCATAGTGTCGGCATCCTCCCGATGGTGTGCGAGGCTCCAGCACCCAAGGGCCTGGTCACCCGATGGTGTGCGAGGCTCCCGCACCCAAGGGCCTAGGACCTCCCGATGGTGTGCGAGGCTCCCGCACCCAAGGGCCTAGGACCTCCCGATGGTGTGCGAGGCTCCTGCACCCAAGGGCCTACGACCTCCCGATGGTGTGCGAGGCTCCTGCACCCAAGGGCCTAGGACCTCCCGATGGTGTGCGGGGATTCCGCACCCTAGTGTCGGCATCCTCCCGATGGTGTGCGAGGCTCCCGCACCCAAGGGCCTGGTCACCCGATGGTGTGCGAGGCTCCCGCGCCCAAGGGCCTAGGACCTCCCGATGATGTGCGAGGCTCCAGCACCCAAGGGCCTGGTCACCCGATGGTGTGCGAGGCTCCTGCACCCAAGGGCCTAGGACCGCCCGATGGTGTGCGAGGCTCCTGCACCCAAGGGCCTACGACCTCCCGATGGTGTGCGAGGCTCCTGCACCCAAGGGCCTAGGACCTCCCGATGGTGTGCGGGGATTCCGCACCCTAGTGTCGGCATCCTCCCGATGGTGTGCGAGGCTCCCGCACCCAAGGGCCTGGTTCACCCGGATGGTGTGCGAGGCTCCCACACCCTGGAGCGTTCATCCCACCGATGGGGTGCTTGGCTGCCGCACTCTAAGGGCCCCGTGGGTGCCATGTCTGAAATGGGGACACCTTCTCTAAGCACCTTGATGGTGCCCACCCAAGGGCCTTGGACCTCCCAATGGTGTGCGGGGCTTCCGCACCGTAGGGCCTTCGACCGCCCGATGTTGTTCGAGCCTCCCTACACTTGGGAGTGCTATTTTACGAAGGGGCAACTCGGGGAATTGTTCCCGTAACCAAGCCGTCATTCTTTTATCTTCACCCATGTTTTCCAAATTGTGAGGCAATCGGGAGGGACGATCGCGATTTTTGGCCTAAAGGCCACCCACCGTGGAAGCTTTCCGGCCGACCGAGACATTAGTTATATCGAATTTTCCCCATGGAGGGAGAGGGGAGGGGAGGGACGGAGTGGGGGAGGGTCGTTTTGCCTTCTTTTAGCCTCATGTTGCCTTCTTTTAGCCTCGCCGGAAAGTTCGCCGGAGACTCGCCGGAGCACCGCCGGGAACCTTGCCGGCGGTGGAGGGGGATCTCCGGTCATGGGGCTAGGCCGTGGGGCGGGCCCCACCATATGCCGCTTCAAACCCCTGGGTGCCTCGAGGATGCCCAGCAACGCTCCCCCCTATAGAGCTAAAAAAACTTTCCCACTATGCTCCCAGTAGACATTGATATGTCTGAAATGGGGACACGACCGAGGAGTCCCGATGGTGTGCGGGGCTCCCGCCCGATGGTGTGCGGGGCTGCCGCCCGATGGTGTGCGGGGCTCCCACCCGATGGTGTGCGTAGCTCCCGCCCGATGGTGTGCGGGGCTCCCGCCCGATGGTGTGCGGGGCTCCCACCCGATGG
>CAUDLX010000211.1:70000-72500 GCA_958450335.1 Hibiscus tridactylites
TGGGGGAGCCTCGGTCACCATCGGGAGGATGCCGGCACAAGGGTGCGGAAGCCTCGCACACCATCGGGGTGAACCAGGCCCTTGGGTGCGGGAGCCTCGGTCACCATCGGGAGGATGGCGGCACAAGGGTGCGGAAGCCTCGCACACCATCGGGGTGAACCAGGCCCTTGGGTGGGGGAGCCTCGGCCACCATCGGAAAGATGCGGGCACTAGGGTGCGGGAGCCTCGGACACCATCGGGTGAACCAGGCACCTTGGGTGCGGGAGCCTCGGTCACCATCGGGAGGATGCCAGCACTACGGTGCGGGAGCCTCGGTCACCATCGGGAAGATGCGGGCACTAGTGTGCGGGAGCCTCGGACACCATCGGGTGAACCGGGCCCTTGGGTGCGGGAGCCTCGGTCACCATCGGGAGGATGCCGGCACTACGGTGGGGAAGCCTCGGACACCATCGGGTGAACCAGGCCCTTGGGTGCGGGAGCCTCGGTCACCATCGGGTGAACCGGGCCCTTGGGTGCGGGAGCCTCGGTCACCATCGGGAGGATGCCGGCACTACGGTGGGGAAGCCTCGGACACCATCGGGTGAACCAGGCCCTTGGGTGCGGGAGCCTCGGTCACCATCGGGAGGATGCCGGCACTACGGTGGGGAAGCCTCGGACACCATCGGGTGAACCAGGCCCTTGGGTGTGAGAGCCTCGGTCACCATCGGGAGGATGCGGGCACAAGGGTGCGGAAGCCTCGCACACCATCGGGGTGAACCAGGCCCTTGGGTGGGGGAGCCTCGGTCACCATCGGGAGGATGCCGGCACAAGGGTGCGGAAGCCTCGCACACCATCGGGGTGAACCAGGCCCTTGGGTGCGGGAGCCTCGGTCACCATCGGGAGGATGGCGGCACAAGGGTGCGGAAGCCTCGCACACCATCGGGGTGAACCAGGCCCTTGGGTGGGGGAGCCTCGGCCACCATCGGAAAGATGCGGGCACTAGGGTGCGGGAGCCTCGGACACCATCGGGTGAACCAGGCACCTTGGGTGCGGGAGCCTCGGTCACCATCGGGAGGATGCCAGCACTACGGTGCGGGAGCCTCGGTCACCATCGGGAAGATGCGGGCACTAGTGTGCGGGAGCCTCGGACACCATCGGGTGAACCGGGCCCTTGGGTGCGGGAGCCTCGGTCACCATCGGGAGGATGCCGGCACTACGGTGGGGAAGCCTCGGACACCATCGGGTGAACCAGGCCCTTGGGTGCGGGAGCCTCGGTCACCATCGGGAGGATGCCGGCACTACGGTGGGGAAGCCTCGGACACCATCGGGTGAACCAGGCCCTTGGGTGCGGGAGCCTCGGTCACCATCGGGAGGATGCGGGCACAAGGGTGCGGAAGCCTCGCACACCATCGGGGTGAACCAGGCCCTTGGGTGGGGGAGCCTCGGTCACCATCGGGAGGATGCCGGCACAAGGGTGCGGAAGCCTCGCACACCATCGGGGTGAACCAGGCCCTTGGGTGCGGGAGCCTCGGTCACCATCGGGAGGATGTCGGCACAAGGGTGCTGAAGCCTCGCACACCATCGGGGTGAACCAGGCCCTTGGGTGGGGGAGCCTCGGTCACCATCGGGAAGATGCGGGCACTAGGGTGCGGGAGGCCCGCACACCATCGGGTGGGAGCCCCGCACACCATCGGGCGGGAGCCCCGCACACCATCGGGCGGGAGCTACGCACACCATCGGGTGGGAGCCCCGCACACCATCGGGCGGCAGCCCCGCACACCATCGGGCGGGAGCCCCGCACACCATCGGGACTCCTCGGTCGTGTCCCCATTTCAGACATATCAATGTCTACTGGGAGCATAGTGGGAAAGTTTTTTTAGCTCTATAGGGGGGAGCGTTGCTGGGCATCCTCGAGGCACCCAGGGGTTTGAAGCGGCATATGGTGGGGCCCGCCCCACGGCCTAGCCCCATGACCGGAGATCCCCCTCCACCGCCGGCAAGGTTCCCGGCGGTGCTCCGGCGAGTCTCCGGCGAACTTTCCGGCGAGGCTAAAAGAAGGCAACATGAGGCTAAAAGAAGGCAAAACGACCCTCCCCCACTCCGTCCCTCCCCTCCCCTCTCCCTCCATGGGGAAAATTCGATATAACTAATGTCTCGGTCGGCCGGAAAGCTTCCACGGTGGGTGGCCTTTAGGCCAAAAATCGCGATCGTCCCTCCCGATTGCCTCACAATTTGGAAAACATGGGTGAAGATAAAAGAATGACGGCTTGGTTACGGGAACAATTCCCCGAGTTGCCCCTTCGTAAAATAGCACTCCCAAGTGTAGGGAGGCTCGAACAACATCGGGCGGTCGAAGGCCCTACGGTGCGGAAGCCCCGCACACCATTGGGAGGTCCAAGGCCCTTGGGTGGGCACCATCAAGGTGCTTAGAGAAGGTGTCCCCATTTCAGACATGGCACCCACGGGGCCCTTAGAGTGCGGCAGCCAAGCACCCCATCGGTGGGATGAACGCTCCAGGGTG
>CAUDLX010000211.1:92500-95000 GCA_958450335.1 Hibiscus tridactylites
AACCAGGCCCTTGGGTGGGGGAGCCTCGGCCACCATCGGAAAGATGCGGGCACTAGGGTGCGGGAGCCTCGGACACCATCGGGTGAACCAGGCACCTTGGGTGCGGGAGCCTCGGTCACCATCGGGAGGATGCCAGCACTACGGTGCGGGAGCCTCGGTCACCATCGGGAAGATGCGGGCACTAGTGTGCGGGAGCCTCGGACACCATCGGGTGAACCGGGCCCTTGGGTGCGGGAGCCTCGGTCACCATCGGGAGGATGCCGGCACTACGGTGGGGAAGCCTCGGACACCATCGGGTGAACCAGGCCCTTGGGTGCGGGAGCCTCGGTCACCATCGGGAGGATGCCGGCACTACGGTGGGGAAGCCTCGGACACCATCGGGTGAACCAGGCCCTTGGGTGCGGGAGCCTCGGTCACCATCGGGAGGATGCGGGCACAAGGGTGCGGAAGCCTCGCACACCATCGGGGTGAACCAGGCCCTTGGGTGGGGGAGCCTCGGTCACCATCGGGAGGATGCCGGCACAAGGGTGCGGAAGCCTCGCACACCATCGGGGTGAACCAGGCCCTTGGGTGCGGGAGCCTCGGTCACCATCGGGAGGATGTCGGCACAAGGGTGCTGAAGCCTCGCACACCATCGGGGTGAACCAGGCCCTTGGGTGGGGGAGCCTCGGTCACCATCGGGAAGATGCGGGCACTAGGGTGCGGGAGGCCCGCACACCATCGGGTGGGAGCCCCGCACACCATCGGGCGGGAGCCCCGCACACCATCGGGCGGGAGCTACGCACACCATCGGGTGGGAGCCCCGCACACCATCGGGCGGCAGCCCCGCACACCATCGGGCGGGAGCCCCGCACACCATCGGGACTCCTCGGTCGTGTCCCCATTTCAGACATATCAATGTCTACTGGGAGCATAGTGGGAAAGTTTTTTTAGCTCTATAGGGGGGAGCGTTGCTGGGCATCCTCGAGGCACCCAGGGGTTTGAAGCGGCATATGGTGGGGCCCGCCCCACGGCCTAGCCCCATGACCGGAGATCCCCCTCCACCGCCGGCAAGGTTCCCGGCGGTGCTCCGGCGAGTCTCCGGCGAACTTTCCGGCGAGGCTAAAAGAAGGCAACATGAGGCTAAAAGAAGGCAAAACGACCCTCCCCCACTCCGTCCCTCCCCTCCCCTCTCCCTCCATGGGGAAAATTCGATATAACTAATGTCTCGGTCGGCCGGAAAGCTTCCACGGTGGGTGGCCTTTAGGCCAAAAATCGCGATCGTCCCTCCCGATTGCCTCACAATTTGGAAAACATGGGTGAAGATAAAAGAATGACGGCTTGGTTACGGGAACAATTCCCCGAGTTGCCCCTTCGTAAAATAGCACTCCCAAGTGTAGGGAGGCTCGAACAACATCGGGCGGTCGAAGGCCCTACGGTGCGGAAGCCCCGCACACCATTGGGAGGTCCAAGGCCCTTGGGTGGGCACCATCAAGGTGCTTAGAGAAGGTGTCCCCATTTCAGACATGGCACCCACGGGGCCCTTAGAGTGCGGCAGCCAAGCACCCCATCGGTGGGATGAACGCTCCAGGGTGTGGGAGCCTCGCACACCATCCGGGTGAACCAGGCCCTTGGGTGCGGGAGCCTCGCACACCATCGGGAGGATGCCGACACTAGGGTGCGGAATCCCCGCACACCATCGGGAGGTCCTAGGCCCTTGGGTGCAGGAGCCTCGCACACCATCGGGAGGTCGTAGGCCCTTGGGTGCAGGAGCCTCGCACACCATCGGGCGGTCCTAGGCCCTTGGGTGCAGGAGCCTCGCACACCATCGGGTGACCAGGCCCTTGGGTGCTGGAGCCTCGCACATCATCGGGAGGTCCTAGGCCCTTGGGCGCGGGAGCCTCGCACACCATCGGGTGACCAGGCCCTTGGGTGCGGGAGCCTCGCACACCATCGGGAGGATGCCGACACTAGGGTGCGGAATCCCCGCACACCATCGGGAGGTCCTAGGCCCTTGGGTGCAGGAGCCTCGCACACCATCGGGAGGTCGTAGGCCCTTGGGTGCAGGAGCCTCGCACACCATCGGGAGGTCCTAGGCCCTTGGGTGCGGGAGCCTCGCACACCATCGGGAGGTCCTAGGCCCTTGGGTGCGGGAGCCTCGCACACCATCGGGTGACCAGGCCCTTGGGTGCTGGAGCCTCGCACACCATCGGGAGGATGCCGACACTATGGTGCGGGAGCCCCGCACACCATCGGGAGGTCCTAGGCCCTTGGGTGCAGGAGCCTCGCACACCATCGGGAGGTCCTAGGCCCTTGGGTGCGGGAGCCACGCACACCATCGGGTGACCAGGCCCTTGGGTGCGGGAGCCTCGCACACCATCGGGAGGATGCCGACACTATGGTGCGGAATCCCCGCACACCATCGGGAGGTCCTAGGCCCTTGGGTGCGGGAGCCTCGCACACCATCGGGTGACCAGGCCCTTGGGTGCGGGAGCCTCGCACACCATCGGGAGGTCCTAGG
>CAUDLX010000211.1:125000-127500 GCA_958450335.1 Hibiscus tridactylites
CTACGGTGCGGGAGCCTCGGTCACCATCGGGAAGATGCGGGCACTAGTGTGCGGGAGCCTCGGACACCATCGGGTGAACCGGGCCCTTGGGTGCGGGAGCCTCGGTCACCATCGGGAGGATGCCGGCACTACGGTGGGGAAGCCTCGGACACCATCGGGTGAACCAGGCCCTTGGGTGCGGGAGCCTCGGTCACCATCGGGAGGATGCCGGCACTACGGTGGGGAAGCCTCGGACACCATCGGGTGAACCAGGCCCTTGGGTGCGGGAGCCTCGGTCACCATCGGGAGGATGCGGGCACAAGGGTGCGGAAGCCTCGCACACCATCGGGGTGAACCAGGCCCTTGGGTGGGGGAGCCTCGGTCACCATCGGGAGGATGCCGGCACAAGGGTGCGGAAGCCTCGCACACCATCGGGGTGAACCAGGCCCTTGGGTGCGGGAGCCTCGGTCACCATCGGGAGGATGTCGGCACAAGGGTGCTGAAGCCTCGCACACCATCGGGGTGAACCAGGCCCTTGGGTGGGGGAGCCTCGGTCACCATCGGGAAGATGCGGGCACTAGGGTGCGGGAGGCCCGCACACCATCGGGTGGGAGCCCCGCACACCATCGGGCGGGAGCCCCGCACACCATCGGGCGGGAGCTACGCACACCATCGGGTGGGAGCCCCGCACACCATCGGGCGGCAGCCCCGCACACCATCGGGCGGGAGCCCCGCACACCATCGGGACTCCTCGGTCGTGTCCCCATTTCAGACATATCAATGTCTACTGGGAGCATAGTGGGAAAGTTTTTTTAGCTCTATAGGGGGGAGCGTTGCTGGGCATCCTCGAGGCACCCAGGGGTTTGAAGCGGCATATGGTGGGGCCCGCCCCACGGCCTAGCCCCATGACCGGAGATCCCCCTCCACCGCCGGCAAGGTTCCCGGCGGTGCTCCGGCGAGTCTCCGGCGAACTTTCCGGCGAGGCTAAAAGAAGGCAACATGAGGCTAAAAGAAGGCAAAACGACCCTCCCCCACTCCGTCCCTCCCCTCCCCTCTCCCTCCATGGGGAAAATTCGATATAACTAATGTCTCGGTCGGCCGGAAAGCTTCCACGGTGGGTGGCCTTTAGGCCAAAAATCGCGATCGTCCCTCCCGATTGCCTCACAATTTGGAAAACATGGGTGAAGATAAAAGAATGACGGCTTGGTTACGGGAACAATTCCCCGAGTTGCCCCTTCGTAAAATAGCACTCCCAAGTGTAGGGAGGCTCGAACAACATCGGGCGGTCGAAGGCCCTACGGTGCGGAAGCCCCGCACACCATTGGGAGGTCCAAGGCCCTTGGGTGGGCACCATCAAGGTGCTTAGAGAAGGTGTCCCCATTTCAGACATGGCACCCACGGGGCCCTTAGAGTGCGGCAGCCAAGCACCCCATCGGTGGGATGAACGCTCCAGGGTGTGGGAGCCTCGCACACCATCCGGGTGAACCAGGCCCTTGGGTGCGGGAGCCTCGCACACCATCGGGAGGATGCCGACACTAGGGTGCGGAATCCCCGCACACCATCGGGAGGTCCTAGGCCCTTGGGTGCAGGAGCCTCGCACACCATCGGGAGGTCGTAGGCCCTTGGGTGCAGGAGCCTCGCACACCATCGGGCGGTCCTAGGCCCTTGGGTGCAGGAGCCTCGCACACCATCGGGTGACCAGGCCCTTGGGTGCTGGAGCCTCGCACATCATCGGGAGGTCCTAGGCCCTTGGGCGCGGGAGCCTCGCACACCATCGGGTGACCAGGCCCTTGGGTGCGGGAGCCTCGCACACCATCGGGAGGATGCCGACACTAGGGTGCGGAATCCCCGCACACCATCGGGAGGTCCTAGGCCCTTGGGTGCAGGAGCCTCGCACACCATCGGGAGGTCGTAGGCCCTTGGGTGCAGGAGCCTCGCACACCATCGGGAGGTCCTAGGCCCTTGGGTGCGGGAGCCTCGCACACCATCGGGAGGTCCTAGGCCCTTGGGTGCGGGAGCCTCGCACACCATCGGGTGACCAGGCCCTTGGGTGCTGGAGCCTCGCACACCATCGGGAGGATGCCGACACTATGGTGCGGGAGCCCCGCACACCATCGGGAGGTCCTAGGCCCTTGGGTGCAGGAGCCTCGCACACCATCGGGAGGTCCTAGGCCCTTGGGTGCGGGAGCCACGCACACCATCGGGTGACCAGGCCCTTGGGTGCGGGAGCCTCGCACACCATCGGGAGGATGCCGACACTATGGTGCGGAATCCCCGCACACCATCGGGAGGTCCTAGGCCCTTGGGTGCGGGAGCCTCGCACACCATCGGGTGACCAGGCCCTTGGGTGCGGGAGCCTCGCACACCATCGGGAGGTCCTAGGCCCTTGGGTGCGGGAGCCTCGCACACCATCGGGAGGATGCCGACACTAGGGTGCGGAATCCCCGCACACCATCGGGAGGTCCTAGGCCCTTGGGTGCAGGAGCCTCGCACACCATCGGGTGACCAGGCCCTTGGGTGC
>CAUDLX010000211.1:157500-160000 GCA_958450335.1 Hibiscus tridactylites
CCGGCACTACGGTGGGGAAGCCTCGGACACCATCGGGTGAACCAGGCCCTTGGGTGCGGGAGCCTCGGTCACCATCGGGAGGATGCCGGCACTACGGTGGGGAAGCCTCGGACACCATCGGGTGAACCAGGGCCCTTGGGTGCGGGAGCCTCGGTCACCATCGGGAGGATGCGGGCACAAGGGTGCGGAAGCCCTCGCACACCATCGGGGGTGAACCAGGCCCTTGGGTGGGGGAGCCTCGGTCACCATCGGGAGGATGCCGGCACAAGGGGTGCGGAAGCCGTCGCACACCATCGGGGTGAACCAGGCCCTTGGGTGCGGGAGCCTCGGTCACCATCGGGAGGATGTCGGCACAAGGGTGCTGAAGCCTCGCACACCATCGGGGTGAACCAGGCCCTTGGGTGGGGGGAGCTCGGTCACCATCGGGAAGATGCGGGCACTAGGGTGCGGGAGGCCCGCACACCATCGGGTGGGAGCCCCGCACACCATCGGGCGGGAGCCCCGCACACCATCGGGCGGGAGCTACGCACACCATCGGGTGGAGCCCCGCACACCATCGGGCGGCAGCCCCGCACACCATCGGGCGGGAGCCCCGCACACCATCGGACTCCTCGGTCGTGTCCCCATTTCAGACATATCAATGTCTACTGGGAGCATAGTGGGAAAGTTTTTTTAGCTCTATAGGGGGGGAGCGTTGCTGGGCATCCTCGAGGCACCCAGGGGTTTGAAGCGGCATATGGTGCGGCCCGCCCCACGGCCTAGCCCCATGACCGGAGATCCCCCTCCACCGCCGGCAAGGTTCCCGGCGGTGCTCCGGCGAGTCTCCGGCGAACTTTCCGGCGAGGCTAAAAGAAGGCAACATGAGGCTAAAAGAAGGCAAAACGACCCTCCCCCACTCCGTCCCTCCCCTCCCCTCTCCCTCCATGGGAAAATTCGATATAACTAATGTCTCGGTCGGGCCGGAAAGCTTCCCACGGTGGGTGGCCTTTAGGCCAAAAATCGCGATCGTCCCTCCCGATTGCCTCACAATTTGGAAAACATGGGTGAAGATAAAAGAATGACGGCTTGGTTACGGGAACAATTCCCCGAGTTGCCCCTTCGTAAAATAGCACTCCCAAGTGTAGGGAGGCTCGAACAACATCGGGCGGTCGAAGGCCCTACGGTGCGGAAGCCCCGCACACCATTGGGAGGTCCAAGGCCCTTGGGTGTGGGCACCATCAAGGTGCTTAGAGAAGGTGTCCCCATTTCAGACATGGCACCCACGGGGCCCTTAGAGTGCGGCAGCCAAGCACCCCATCGGTGGGATGAACCCTCCAGGGTGTGGGAGCCTCGCACACCATCCGGGTGAACCAGGCCCTTGGGGTGCGGGAGCCTCGCACACCATCGGGAGGATGCCGACACTAGGGTGCGGAATCCCCGCACACCATCGGGAGGTCCTAGGCCCTTGGGTGCAGGAGCCTCGCACACCATCGGGAGGTCGTAGGCCCTTGGGTGCAGGAGCCTCGCACACCATCGGGCGGTCCTAGGCCCTTGGGTGCAGGAGCCTCGCACACCATCGGGTGACCAGGGCCCTTGGGTGCTGGAGCCTCGCACATCATCGGGAGGTCCTAGCCCTTGGGCGCGGGGAGCCTCGCACACCATCGGGTGACCAGGCCCTTGGGTGCGGGAGCCTCGCACACCATCGGGAGGATGCCGACACTAGGGTGCGGAATCCCCGCACACCATCGGGAGGTCCTAGGCCCTTGGGTGCAGGAGCCTCGCACACCATCGGGAGGTCGTAGGCCCTTGGGTGCAGGAGCCTCGCACACCATCGGGAGGTCCTAGGCCCTTGGGTGCGGGAGCCTCGCACACCATCGGGAGGTCCTAGGCCCTTGGGTGCGGGAGCCTCGCACACCATCGGGTGACCAGGCCCTTGGGTGCTGGAGCCCTCGCACACCATCGGGAGGATGCCGACACTATGGTGCGGGAGCCCCGCACACCATCGGGAGGTCCTAGGCCCTTGGGTGCAGGAGCCTCGCACACCATCGGGAGGTCCTAGGCCCTTGGGTGCGGGAGCCACGCACACCATCGGGTGACCAGGCCCTTGGGTGCGGGAGCCTCGCACACCATCGGGAGGATGCACCGACCACTATGGTGCGGAATCCCCCGCACACCATCGGGGAGGTCCTAGGCCCTTGGGTGCGGGAAGCCTCGCACACCATCGGGTGACCAGGCCCTTGGGTGCGGGAGCCTCGCACACCATCGGGAGGTCCTAGGCCCTTGGGTGCGGGAGCCTCGCACACCATCGGGAGGATGCCGACACTAGGGTGCGGAATCCCCCGCACACCATCGGGAGGTCCTAGGCCCTTGGGTGCAGGAGCCTCGCACACCATCGGGTGACCAGGCCCTTGGGTGCGGGAGCCTCGCACACCATCGGGAAGGTCCTAGGCCCTTGGGTGCGGAATCCCCGCACACCATCGGGGTGCTGAGAGAAAGTGTCCCCATTTCAGACATGTCAATG
>CAUDLX010000212.1:15000-17500 GCA_958450335.1 Hibiscus tridactylites
GGCCTAGGACCTCCCGATGGTGTGCGAGGCTCCCGCACCCAAGGGCCTGGTCACCCGATGGTGTGCGAGGCTCCTGCACCCAAGGGCCTAGGACCTCCCGATGGTGTGCGGGGATTCCGCACCCTAGTGTCGGCATCCTCCCGATGGTGTGCGAGGCTCCCGCACCCAAGGGCCTAGGACCTCCCGATGGTGTGCGAGGCTCCCGCACCCAAGGGCCTGGTCACCCGATGGTGTGCGAGGCTCCCGCACCCAAGGGCCTAGGACCTCCCGATGGTGTGCGGGGATTCCGCACCATAGTGTCGGCATCCTCCCGATGGTGTGCGAGGCTCCCGCACCCAAGGGCCTGGTCACCCGATGGTGTGCGTGGCTCCCGCACCCAAGGGCCTAGGACCTCCCGATGGTGTGCGAGGCTCCTGCACCCAAGGGCCTAGGACCTCCCGATGGTGTGCGGGGCTCCCGCACCATAGTGTCGGCATCCTCCCGATGGTGTGCGAGGCTCCAGCACCCAAGGGCCTGGTCACCCGATGGTGTGCGAGGCTCCCGCACCCAAGGGCCTAGGACCTCCCGATGGTGTGCGAGGCTCCCGCACCCAAGGGCCTAGGACCTCCCGATGGTGTGCGAGGCTCCTGCACCCAAGGGCCTACGACCTCCCGATGGTGTGCGAGGCTCCTGCACCCAAGGGCCTAGGACCTCCCGATGGTGTGCGGGGATTCCGCACCCTAGTGTCGGCATCCTCCCGATGGTGTGCGAGGCTCCCGCACCCAAGGGCCTGGTCACCCGATGGTGTGCGAGGCTCCCGCGCCCAAGGGCCTAGGACCTCCCGATGATGTGCGAGGCTCCAGCACCCAAGGGCCTGGTCACCCGATGGTGTGCGAGGCTCCTGCACCCAAGGGCCTAGGACCGCCCGATGGTGTGCGAGGCTCCTGCACCCAAGGGCCTACGACCTCCCGATGGTGTGCGAGGCTCCTGCACCCAAGGGCCTAGGACCTCCCGATGGTGTGCGGGGATTCCGCACCCTAGTGTCGGCATCCTCCCGATGGTGTGCGAGGCTCCCGCACCCAAGGGCCTGGTTCACCCGGATGGTGTGCGAGGCTCCCACACCCTGGAGCGTTCATCCCACCGATGGGGTGCTTGGCTGCCGCACTCTAAGGGCCCCGTGGGTGCCATGTCTGAAATGGGGACACCTTCTCTAAGCACCTTGATGGTGCCCACCCAAGGGCCTTGGACCTCCCAATGGTGTGCGGGGCTTCCGCACCGTAGGGCCTTCGACCGCCCGATGTTGTTCGAGCCTCCCTACACTTGGGAGTGCTATTTTACGAAGGGGCAACTCGGGGAATTGTTCCCGTAACCAAGCCGTCATTCTTTTATCTTCACCCATGTTTTCCAAATTGTGAGGCAATCGGGAGGGACGATCGCGATTTTTGGCCTAAAGGCCACCCACCGTGGAAGCTTTCCGGCCGACCGAGACATTAGTTATATCGAATTTTCCCCATGGAGGGAGAGGGGAGGGGAGGGACGGAGTGGGGGAGGGTCGTTTTGCCTTCTTTTAGCCTCATGTTGCCTTCTTTTAGCCTCGCCGGAAAGTTCGCCGGAGACTCGCCGGAGCACCGCCGGGAACCTTGCCGGCGGTGGAGGGGGATCTCCGGTCATGGGGCTAGGCCGTGGGGCGGGCCGCACCATATGCCGCTTCAAACCCCTGGGTGCCTCGAGGATGCCCAGCAACGCTCCCCCCCTATAGAGCTAAAAAAACTTTCCCACTATGCTCCCAGTAGACATTGATATGTCTGAAATGGGGACACGACCGAGGAGTCCCGATGGTGTGCGGGGCTCCCGCCCGATGGTGTGCGGGGCTGCCGCCCGATGGTGTGCGGGGCTCCCACCCGATGGTGTGCGTAGCTCCCGCCCGATGGTGTGCGGGGCTCCCGCCCGATGGTGTGCGGGGCTCCCACCCGATGGTGTGCGGGCCTCCCGCACCCTAGTGCCCGCATCTTCCCGATGGTGACCGAGGCTCCCCCACCCAAGGGCCTGGTTCACCCCGATGGTGTGCGAGGCTTCAGCACCCTTGTGCCGACATCCTCCCGATGGTGACCGAGGCTCCCGCACCCAAGGGCCTGGTTCACCCCGATGGTGTGCGAGGCTTCCGCACCCTTGTGCCGGCATCCTCCCGATGGTGACCGAGGCTCCCCCACCCAAGGGCCTGGTTCACCCCGATGGTGTGCGAGGCTTCCGCACCCTTGTGCCCGCATCCTCCCGATGGTGACCGAGGCTCCCGCACCCAAGGGCCTGGTTCACCCGATGGTGTCCGAGGCTTCCCCACCGTAGTGCCGGCATCCTCCCGATGGTGACCGAGGCTCCCGCACCCAAGGGCCTGGTTCACCCGATGGTGTCCGAGGCTTCCCCACCGTAGTGCCGGCATCCTCCCGATGGTGACCGAGGCTCCCGCACCCAAGGGCCCGGTTCACCCGATGGTGTCCGAGGCTCCCGCACACTAGTGCCCGCA
>CAUDLX010000212.1:37500-40000 GCA_958450335.1 Hibiscus tridactylites
GGCTCCCGCACCCAAGGGCCTGGTCACCCGATGGTGTGCGAGGCTCCCGCACCCAAGGGCCTAGGACCTCCCGATGGTGTGCGGGGATTCCGCACCATAGTGTCGGCATCCTCCCGATGGTGTGCGAGGCTCCCGCACCCAAGGGCCTGGTCACCCGATGGTGTGCGTGGCTCCCGCACCCAAGGGCCTAGGACCTCCCGATGGTGTGCGAGGCTCCTGCACCCAAGGGCCTAGGACCTCCCGATGGTGTGCGGGGCTCCCGCACCATAGTGTCGGCATCCTCCCGATGGTGTGCGAGGCTCCAGCACCCAAGGGCCTGGTCACCCGATGGTGTGCGAGGCTCCCGCACCCAAGGGCCTAGGACCTCCCGATGGTGTGCGAGGCTCCCGCACCCAAGGGCCTAGGACCTCCCGATGGTGTGCGAGGCTCCTGCACCCAAGGGCCTACGACCTCCCGATGGTGTGCGAGGCTCCTGCACCCAAGGGCCTAGGACCTCCCGATGGTGTGCGGGGATTCCGCACCCTAGTGTCGGCATCCTCCCGATGGTGTGCGAGGCTCCCGCACCCAAGGGCCTGGTCACCCGATGGTGTGCGAGGCTCCCGCGCCCAAGGGCCTAGGACCTCCCGATGATGTGCGAGGCTCCAGCACCCAAGGGCCTGGTCACCCGATGGTGTGCGAGGCTCCTGCACCCAAGGGCCTAGGACCGCCCGATGGTGTGCGAGGCTCCTGCACCCAAGGGCCTACGACCTCCCGATGGTGTGCGAGGCTCCTGCACCCAAGGGCCTAGGACCTCCCGATGGTGTGCGGGGATTCCGCACCCTAGTGTCGGCATCCTCCCGATGGTGTGCGAGGCTCCCGCACCCAAGGGCCTGGTTCACCCGGATGGTGTGCGAGGCTCCCACACCCTGGAGCGTTCATCCCACCGATGGGGTGCTTGGCTGCCGCACTCTAAGGGCCCCGTGGGTGCCATGTCTGAAATGGGGACACCTTCTCTAAGCACCTTGATGGTGCCCACCCAAGGGCCTTGGACCTCCCAATGGTGTGCGGGGCTTCCGCACCGTAGGGCCTTCGACCGCCCGATGTTGTTCGAGCCTCCCTACACTTGGGAGTGCTATTTTACGAAGGGGCAACTCGGGGAATTGTTCCCGTAACCAAGCCGTCATTCTTTTATCTTCACCCATGTTTTCCAAATTGTGAGGCAATCGGGAGGGACGATCACGATTTTTGGCCTAAAGGCCACCCACCGTGGAAGCTTTCCGGCCGACCGAGACATTAGTTATATCGAATTTTCCCCATGGAGGGAGAGGGGAGGGGAGGGACGGAGTGGGGGAGGGTCGTTTTGCCTTCTTTTAGCCTCATGTTGCCTTCTTTTAGCCTCGCCGGAAAGTTCGCCGGAGACTCGCCGGAGCACCGCCGGGAACCTTGCCGGCGGTGGAGGGGGATCTCCGGTCATGGGGCTAGGCCGTGGGGCGGGCCGCACCATATGCCGCTTCAAACCCCTGGGTGCCTCGAGGATGCCCAGCAACGCTCCCCCCCTATAGAGCTAAAAAAACTTTCCCACTATGCTCCCAGTAGACATTGATATGTCTGAAATGGGGACACGACCGAGGAGTCCCGATGGTGTGCGGGGCTCCCGCCCGATGGTGTGCGGGGCTGCCGCCCGATGGTGTGCGGGGCTCCCACCCGATGGTGTGCGTAGCTCCCGCCCGATGGTGTGCGGGGCTCCCGCCCGATGGTGTGCGGGGCTCCCACCCGATGGTGTGCGGGCCTCCCGCACCCTAGTGCCCGCATCTTCCCGATGGTGACCGAGGCTCCCCCACCCAAGGGCCTGGTTCACCCCGATGGTGTGCGAGGCTTCAGCACCCTTGTGCCGACATCCTCCCGATGGTGACCGAGGCTCCCGCACCCAAGGGCCTGGTTCACCCCGATGGTGTGCGAGGCTTCCGCACCCTTGTGCCGGCATCCTCCCGATGGTGACCGAGGCTCCCCCACCCAAGGGCCTGGTTCACCCCGATGGTGTGCGAGGCTTCCGCACCCTTGTGCCCGCATCCTCCCGATGGTGACCGAGGCTCCCGCACCCAAGGGCCTGGTTCACCCGATGGTGTCCGAGGCTTCCCCACCGTAGTGCCGGCATCCTCCCGATGGTGACCGAGGCTCCCGCACCCAAGGGCCTGGTTCACCCGATGGTGTCCGAGGCTTCCCCACCGTAGTGCCGGCATCCTCCCGATGGTGACCGAGGCTCCCGCACCCAAGGGCCCGGTTCACCCGATGGTGTCCGAGGCTCCCGCACACTAGTGCCCGCATCTTCCCGATGGTGACCGAGGCTCCCGCACCGTAGTGCTGGCATCCTCCCGATGGTGACCGAGGCTCCCGCACCCAAGGTGCCTGGTTCACCCGATGGTGTCCGAGGCTCCCGCACCCTAGTGCCCGCATCTTTCCGATGGTGGCCGAGGCTCCCCCACCCAAGGGCCTGGTTCACCCCGATGGTGTGCGAGGCTTC
>CAUDLX010000212.1:70000-72500 GCA_958450335.1 Hibiscus tridactylites
ACCCAAGGGCCTGGTCACCCGATGGTGTGCGTGGCTCCCGCACCCAAGGGCCTAGGACCTCCCGATGGTGTGCGAGGCTCCTGCACCCAAGGGCCTAGGACCTCCCGATGGTGTGCGGGGCTCCCGCACCATAGTGTCGGCATCCTCCCGATGGTGTGCGAGGCTCCAGCACCCAAGGGCCTGGTCACCCGATGGTGTGCGAGGCTCCCGCACCCAAGGGCCTAGGACCTCCCGATGGTGTGCGAGGCTCCCGCACCCAAGGGCCTAGGACCTCCCGATGGTGTGCGAGGCTCCTGCACCCAAGGGCCTACGACCTCCCGATGGTGTGCGAGGCTCCTGCACCCAAGGGCCTAGGACCTCCCGATGGTGTGCGGGGATTCCGCACCCTAGTGTCGGCATCCTCCCGATGGTGTGCGAGGCTCCCGCACCCAAGGGCCTGGTCACCCGATGGTGTGCGAGGCTCCCGCGCCCAAGGGCCTAGGACCTCCCGATGATGTGCGAGGCTCCAGCACCCAAGGGCCTGGTCACCCGATGGTGTGCGAGGCTCCTGCACCCAAGGGCCTAGGACCGCCCGATGGTGTGCGAGGCTCCTGCACCCAAGGGCCTACGACCTCCCGATGGTGTGCGAGGCTCCTGCACCCAAGGGCCTAGGACCTCCCGATGGTGTGCGGGGATTCCGCACCCTAGTGTCGGCATCCTCCCGATGGTGTGCGAGGCTCCCGCACCCAAGGGCCTGGTTCACCCGGATGGTGTGCGAGGCTCCCACACCCTGGAGCGTTCATCCCACCGATGGGGTGCTTGGCTGCCGCACTCTAAGGGCCCCGTGGGTGCCATGTCTGAAATGGGGACACCTTCTCTAAGCACCTTGATGGTGCCCACCCAAGGGCCTTGGACCTCCCAATGGTGTGCGGGGCTTCCGCACCGTAGGGCCTTCGACCGCCCGATGTTGTTCGAGCCTCCCTACACTTGGGAGTGCTATTTTACGAAGGGGCAACTCGGGGAATTGTTCCCGTAACCAAGCCGTCATTCTTTTATCTTCACCCATGTTTTCCAAATTGTGAGGCAATCGGGAGGGACGATCGCGATTTTTGGCCTAAAGGCCACCCACCGTGGAAGCTTTCCGGCCGACCGAGACATTAGTTATATCGAATTTTCCCCATGGAGGGAGAGGGGAGGGGAGGGACGGAGTGGGGGAGGGTCGTTTTGCCTTCTTTTAGCCTCATGTTGCCTTCTTTTAGCCTCGCCGGAAAGTTCGCCGGAGACTCGCCGGAGCACCGCCGGGAACCTTGCCGGCGGTGGAGGGGGATCTCCGGTCATGGGGCTAGGCCGTGGGGCGGGCCGCACCATATGCCGCTTCAAACCCCTGGGTGCCTCGAGGATGCCCAGCAACGCTCCCCCCCTATAGAGCTAAAAAAACTTTCCCACTATGCTCCCAGTAGACATTGATATGTCTGAAATGGGGACACGACCGAGGAGTCCCGATGGTGTGCGGGGCTCCCGCCCGATGGTGTGCGGGGCTGCCGCCCGATGGTGTGCGGGGCTCCCACCCGATGGTGTGCGTAGCTCCCGCCCGATGGTGTGCGGGGCTCCCGCCCGATGGTGTGCGGGGCTCCCACCCGATGGTGTGCGGGCCTCCCGCACCCTAGTGCCCGCATCTTCCCGATGGTGACCGAGGCTCCCCCACCCAAGGGCCTGGTTCACCCCGATGGTGTGCGAGGCTTCAGCACCCTTGTGCCGACATCCTCCCGATGGTGACCGAGGCTCCCGCACCCAAGGGCCTGGTTCACCCCGATGGTGTGAGAGGCTTCCGCACCCTTGTGCCGGCATCCTCCCGATGGTGACCGAGGCTCCCCCACCCAAGGGCCTGGTTCACCCCGATGGTGTGCGAGGCTTCCGCACCCTTGTGCCCGCATCCTCCCGATGGTGACCGAGGCTCCCGCACCCAAGGGCCTGGTTCACCCGATGGTGTCCGAGGCTTCCCCACCGTAGTGCCGGCATCCTCCCGATGGTGACCGAGGCTCCCGCACCCAAGGGCCTGGTTCACCCGATGGTGTCCGAGGCTTCCCCACCGTAGTGCCGGCATCCTCCCGATGGTGACCGAGGCTCCCGCACCCAAGGGCCCGGTTCACCCGATGGTGTCCGAGGCTCCCGCACACTAGTGCCCGCATCTTCCCGATGGTGACCGAGGCTCCCGCACCGTAGTGCTGGCATCCTCCCGATGGTGACCGAGGCTCCCGCACCCAAGGTGCCTGGTTCACCCGATGGTGTCCGAGGCTCCCGCACCCTAGTGCCCGCATCTTTCCGATGGTGGCCGAGGCTCCCCCACCCAAGGGCCTGGTTCACCCCGATGGTGTGCGAGGCTTCCGCACCCTTGTGCCGCCATCCTCCCGATGGTGACCGAGGCTCCCGCACCCAAGGGCCTGGTTCACCCCGATGGTGTGCGAGGCTTCCGCACCCTTGTGCCGGCATCCTCCCGATGGTGACCGAGGCTCCCCCACCC
>CAUDLX010000212.1:145000-147500 GCA_958450335.1 Hibiscus tridactylites
CACCTCGCACCCTAGGGTGCTGAGGCCCGGCCCCCTTGGGGGGGTGCCGAGGGGGGTCGCGGATCACACCCCCTAAAGAGCTAAAAAAACTTTCCAGCATTGCTCCCAGTAGACATTGACATGTCTGAAATGGGGACACTTTCTCTCAGCACCCCGATGGTGTGCGGGGATTCCGCACCCAAGGGCCTAGGACCTCCCGATGGTGTGCGAGGCTCCCGCACCCAAGGGCCTGGTCACCCGATGGTGTGCGAGGCTCCTGCACCCAAGGGCCTAGGACCTCCCGATGGTGTGCGGGGATTCCGCACCCTAGTGTCGGCATCCTCCCGATGGTGTGCGAGGCTCCCGCACCCAAGGGCCTAGGACCTCCCGATGGTGTGCGAGGCTCCCGCACCCAAGGGCCTGGTCACCCGATGGTGTGCGAGGCTCCCGCACCCAAGGGCCTAGGACCTCCCGATGGTGTGCGGGGATTCCGCACCATAGTGTCGGCATCCTCCCGATGGTGTGCGAGGCTCCCGCACCCAAGGGCCTGGTCACCCGATGGTGTGCGTGGCTCCCGCACCCAAGGGCCTAGGACCTCCCGATGGTGTGCGAGGCTCCTGCACCCAAGGGCCTAGGACCTCCCGATGGTGTGCGGGGCTCCCGCACCATAGTGTCGGCATCCTCCCGATGGTGTGCGAGGCTCCAGCACCCAAGGGCCTGGTCACCCGATGGTGTGCGAGGCTCCCGCACCCAAGGGCCTAGGACCTCCCGATGGTGTGCGAGGCTCCCGCACCCAAGGGCCTAGGACCTCCCGATGGTGTGCGAGGCTCCTGCACCCAAGGGCCTACGACCTCCCGATGGTGTGCGAGGCTCCTGCACCCAAGGGCCTAGGACCTCCCGATGGTGTGCGGGGATTCCGCACCCTAGTGTCGGCATCCTCCCGATGGTGTGCGAGGCTCCCGCACCCAAGGGCCTGGTCACCCGATGGTGTGCGAGGCTCCCGCGCCCAAGGGCCTAGGACCTCCCGATGATGTGCGAGGCTCCAGCACCCAAGGGCCTGGTCACCCGATGGTGTGCGAGGCTCCTGCACCCAAGGGCCTAGGACCGCCCGATGGTGTGCGAGGCTCCTGCACCCAAGGGCCTACGACCTCCCGATGGTGTGCGAGGCTCCTGCACCCAAGGGCCTAGGACCTCCCGATGGTGTGCGGGGATTCCGCACCCTAGTGTCGGCATCCTCCCGATGGTGTGCGAGGCTCCCGCACCCAAGGGCCTGGTTCACCCGGATGGTGTGCGAGGCTCCCACACCCTGGAGCGTTCATCCCACCGATGGGGTGCTTGGCTGCCGCACTCTAAGGGCCCCGTGGGTGCCATGTCTGAAATGGGGACACCTTCTCTAAGCACCTTGATGGTGCCCACCCAAGGGCCTTGGACCTCCCAATGGTGTGCGGGGCTTCCGCACCGTAGGGCCTTCGACCGCCCGATGTTGTTCGAGCCTCCCTACACTTGGGAGTGCTATTTTACGAAGGGGCAACTCGGGGAATTGTTCCCGTAACCAAGCCGTCATTCTTTTATCTTCACCCATGTTTTCCAAATTGTGAGGCAATCGGGAGGGACGATCGCGATTTTTGGCCTAAAGGCCACCCACCGTGGAAGCTTTCCGGCCGACCGAGACATTAGTTATATCGAATTTTCCCCATGGAGGGAGAGGGGAGGGGAGGGACGGAGTGGGGGAGGGTCGTTTTGCCTTCTTTTAGCCTCATGTTGCCTTCTTTTAGCCTCGCCGGAAAGTTCGCCGGAGACTCGCCGGAGCACCGCCGGGAACCTTGCCGGCGGTGGAGGGGGATCTCCGGTCATGGGGCTAGGCCGTGGGGCGGGCCGCACCATATGCCGCTTCAAACCCCTGGGTGCCTCGAGGATGCCCAGCAACGCTCCCCCCCTATAGAGCTAAAAAAACTTTCACACTATGCTCCCAGTAGACATTGATATGTCTGAAATGGGGACACGACCGAGGAGTCCCGATGGTGTGCGGGGCTCCCGCCCGATGGTGTGCGGGGCTGCCGCCCGATGGTGTGCGGGGCTCCCACCCGATGGTGTGCGTAGCTCCCGCCCGATGGTGTGCGGGGCTCCCGCCCGATGGTGTGCGGGGCTCCCACCCGATGGTGTGCGGGCCTCCCGCACCCTAGTGCCCGCATCTTCCCGATGGTGACCGAGGCTCCCCCACCCAAGGGCCTGGTTCACCCCGATGGTGTGCGAGGCTTCAGCACCCTTGTGCCGACATCCTCCCGATGGTGACCGAGGCTCCCGCACCCAAGGGCCTGGTTCACCCCGATGGTGTGCGAGGCTTCCGCACCCTTGTGCCGGCATCCTCCCGATGGTGACCGAGGCTCCCCCACCCAAGGGCCTGGTTCACCCCGATGGTGTGCGAGGCTTCCGCACCCTTGTGCCCGCATCCTCCCGATGGTGACCGAGGCTCCCGCACCCAAGGGCCTGGTTCACCCGATGGTGTCCGAGGCTTCCCCAC
>CAUDLX010000212.1:177500-180000 GCA_958450335.1 Hibiscus tridactylites
CACTTTCTCTCAGCACCCCGATGGTGTGCGGGGATTCCGCACCCAAGGGCCTAGGACCTCCCGATGGTGTGCGAGGCTCCCGCACCCAAGGGCCTGGTCACCCGATGGTGTGCGAGGCTCCTGCACCCAAGGGCCTAGGACCTCCCGATGGTGTGCGGGGATTCCGCACCCTAGTGTCGGCATCCTCCCGATGGTGTGCGAGGCTCCCGCACCCAAGGGCCTAGGACCTCCCGATGGTGTGCGAGGCTCCCGCACCCAAGGGCCTGGTCACCCGATGGTGTGCGAGGCTCCCGCACCCAAGGGCCTAGGACCTCCCGATGGTGTGCGGGGATTCCGCACCATAGTGTCGGCATCCTCCCGATGGTGTGCGAGGCTCCCGCACCCAAGGGCCTGGTCACCCGATGGTGTGCGTGGCTCCCGCACCCAAGGGCCTAGGACCTCCCGATGGTGTGCGAGGCTCCTGCACCCAAGGGCCTAGGACCTCCCGATGGTGTGCGGGGCTCCCGCACCATAGTGTCGGCATCCTCCCGATGGTGTGCGAGGCTCCAGCACCCAAGGGCCTGGTCACCCGATGGTGTGCGAGGCTCCCGCACCCAAGGGCCTAGGACCTCCCGATGGTGTGCGAGGCTCCCGCACCCAAGGGCCTAGGACCTCCCGATGGTGTGCGAGGCTCCTGCACCCAAGGGCCTACGACCTCCCGATGGTGTGCGAGGCTCCTGCACCCAAGGGCCTAGGACCTCCCGATGGTGTGCGGGGATTCCGCACCCTAGTGTCGGCATCCTCCCGATGGTGTGCGAGGCTCCCGCACCCAAGGGCCTGGTCACCCGATGGTGTGCGAGGCTCCCGCGCCCAAGGGCCTAGGACCTCCCGATGATGTGCGAGGCTCCAGCACCCAAGGGCCTGGTCACCCGATGGTGTGCGAGGCTCCTGCACCCAAGGGCCTAGGACCGCCCGATGGTGTGCGAGGCTCCTGCACCCAAGGGCCTACGACCTCCCGATGGTGTGCGAGGCTCCTGCACCCAAGGGCCTAGGACCTCCCGATGGTGTGCGGGGATTCCGCACCCTAGTGTCGGCATCCTCCCGATGGTGTGCGAGGCTCCCGCACCCAAGGGCCTGGTTCACCCGGATGGTGTGCGAGGCTCCCACACCCTGGAGCGTTCATCCCACCGATGGGGTGCTTGGCTGCCGCACTCTAAGGGCCCCGTGGGTGCCATGTCTGAAATGGGGACACCTTCTCTAAGCACCTTGATGGTGCCCACCCAAGGGCCTTGGACCTCCCAATGGTGTGCGGGGCTTCCGCACCGTAGGGCCTTCGACCGCCCGATGTTGTTCGAGCCTCCCTACACTTGGGAGTGCTATTTTACGAAGGGGCAACTCGGGGAATTGTTCCCGTAACCAAGCCGTCATTCTTTTATCTTCACCCATGTTTTCCAAATTGTGAGGCAATCGGGAGGGACGATCGCGATTTTTGGCCTAAAGGCCACCCACCGTGGAAGCTTTCCGGCCGACCGAGACATTAGTTATATCGAATTTTCCCCATGGAGGGAGAGGGGAGGGGAGGGACGGAGTGGGGGAGGGTCGTTTTGCCTTCTTTTAGCCTCATGTTGCCTTCTTTTAGCCTCGCCGGAAAGTTCGCCGGAGACTCGCCGGAGCACCGCCGGGAACCTTGCCGGCGGTGGAGGGGGATCTCCGGTCATGGGGCTAGGCCGTGGGGCGGGCCGCACCATATGCCGCTTCAAACCCCTGGGTGCCTCGAGGATGCCCAGCAACGCTCCCCCCCTATAGAGCTAAAAAAACTTTCCCACTATGCTCCCAGTAGACATTGATATGTCTGAAATGGGGACACGACCGAGGAGTCCCGATGGTGTGCGGGGCTCCCGCCCGATGGTGTGCGGGGCTGCCGCCCGATGGTGTGCGGGGCTCCCACCCGATGGTGTGCGTAGCTCCCGCCCGATGGTGTGCGGGGCTCCCGCCCGATGGTGTGCGGGGCTCCCACCCGATGGTGTGCGGGCCTCCCGCACCCTAGTGCCCGCATCTTCCCGATGGTGACCGAGGCTCCCCCACCCAAGGGCCTGGTTCACCCCGATGGTGTGCGAGGCTTCAGCACCCTTGTGCCGACATCCTCCCGATGGTGACCGAGGCTCCCGCACCCAAGGGCCTGGTTCACCCCGATGGTGTGCGAGGCTTCCGCACCCTTGTGCCGGCATCCTCCCGATGGTGACCGAGGCTCCCCCACCCAAGGGCCTGGTTCACCCCGATGGTGTGCGAGGCTTCCGCACCCTTGTGCCCGCATCCTCCCGATGGTGACCGAGGCTCCCGCACCCAAGGGCCTGGTTCACCCGATGGTGTCCGAGGCTTCCCCACCGTAGTGCCGGCATCCTCCCGATGGTGACCGAGGCTCCCGCACCCAAGGGCCTGGTTCACCCGATGGTGTCCGAGGCTTCCCCACCGTAGTGCCGGCATCCTCCCGATGGTGACCGAGGCTCCCGCACCCAAGGGC
>CAUDLX010000212.1:210000-212500 GCA_958450335.1 Hibiscus tridactylites
CTCCCGATGGTGTGCGGGGATTCCGCACCCTAGTGTCGGCATCCTCCCGATGGTGTGCGAGGCTCCCGCACCCAAGGGCCTAGGACCTCCCGATGGTGTGCGAGGCTCCCGCACCCAAGGGCCTGGTCACCCGATGGTGTGCGAGGCTCCCGCACCCAAGGGCCTAGGACCTCCCGATGGTGTGCGGGGATTCCGCACCATAGTGTCGGCATCCTCCCGATGGTGTGCGAGGCTCCCGCACCCAAGGGCCTGGTCACCCGATGGTGTGCGTGGCTCCCGCACCCAAGGGCCTAGGACCTCCCGATGGTGTGCGAGGCTCCTGCACCCAAGGGCCTAGGACCTCCCGATGGTGTGCGGGGCTCCCGCACCATAGTGTCGGCATCCTCCCGATGGTGTGCGAGGCTCCAGCACCCAAGGGCCTGGTCACCCGATGGTGTGCGAGGCTCCCGCACCCAAGGGCCTAGGACCTCCCGATGGTGTGCGAGGCTCCCGCACCCAAGGGCCTAGGACCTCCCGATGGTGTGCGAGGCTCCTGCACCCAAGGGCCTACGACCTCCCGATGGTGTGCGAGGCTCCTGCACCCAAGGGCCTAGGACCTCCCGATGGTGTGCGGGGATTCCGCACCCTAGTGTCGGCATCCTCCCGATGGTGTGCGAGGCTCCCGCACCCAAGGGCCTGGTCACCCGATGGTGTGCGAGGCTCCCGCGCCCAAGGGCCTAGGACCTCCCGATGATGTGCGAGGCTCCAGCACCCAAGGGCCTGGTCACCCGATGGTGTGCGAGGCTCCTGCACCCAAGGGCCTAGGACCGCCCGATGGTGTGCGAGGCTCCTGCACCCAAGGGCCTACGACCTCCCGATGGTGTGCGAGGCTCCTGCACCCAAGGGCCTAGGACCTCCCGATGGTGTGCGGGGATTCCGCACCCTAGTGTCGGCATCCTCCCGATGGTGTGCGAGGCTCCCGCACCCAAGGGCCTGGTTCACCCGGATGGTGTGCGAGGCTCCCACACCCTGGAGCGTTCATCCCACCGATGGGGTGCTTGGCTGCCGCACTCTAAGGGCCCCGTGGGTGCCATGTCTGAAATGGGGACACCTTCTCTAAGCACCTTGATGGTGCCCACCCAAGGGCCTTGGACCTCCCAATGGTGTGCGGGGCTTCCGCACCGTAGGGCCTTCGACCGCCCGATGTTGTTCGAGCCTCCCTACACTTGGGAGTGCTATTTTACGAAGGGGCAACTCGGGGAATTGTTCCCGTAACCAAGCCGTCATTCTTTTATCTTCACCCATGTTTTCCAAATTGTGAGGCAATCGGGAGGGACGATCGCGATTTTTGGCCTAAAGGCCACCCACCGTGGAAGCTTTCCGGCCGACCGAGACATTAGTTATATCGAATTTTCCCCATGGAGGGAGAGGGGAGGGGAGGGACGGAGTGGGGGAGGGTCGTTTTGCCTTCTTTTAGCCTCATGTTGCCTTCTTTTAGCCTCGCCGGAAAGTTCGCCGGAGACTCGCCGGAGCACCGCCGGGAACCTTGCCGGCGGTGGAGGGGGATCTCCGGTCATGGGGCTAGGCCGTGGGGCGGGCCGCACCATATGCCGCTTCAAACCCCTGGGTGCCTCGAGGATGCCCAGCAACGCTCCCCCCCTATAGAGCTAAAAAAACTTTCCCACTATGCTCCCAGTAGACATTGATATGTCTGAAATGGGGACACGACCGAGGAGTCCCGATGGTGTGCGGGGCTCCCGCCCGATGGTGTGCGGGGCTGCCGCCCGATGGTGTGCGGGGCTCCCACCCGATGGTGTGCGTAGCTCCCGCCCGATGGTGTGCGGGGCTCCCGCCCGATGGTGTGCGGGGCTCCCACCCGATGGTGTGCGGGCCTCCCGCACCCTAGTGCCCGCATCTTCCCGATGGTGACCGAGGCTCCCCCACCCAAGGGCCTGGTTCACCCCGATGGTGTGCGAGGCTTCAGCACCCTTGTGCCGACATCCTCCCGATGGTGACCGAGGCTCCCGCACCCAAGGGCCTGGTTCACCCCGATGGTGTGCGAGGCTTCCGCACCCTTGTGCCGGCATCCTCCCGATGGTGACCGAGGCTCCCCCACCCAAGGGCCTGGTTCACCCCGATGGTGTGCGAGGCTTCCGCACCCTTGTGCCCGCATCCTCCCGATGGTGACCGAGGCTCCCGCACCCAAGGGCCTGGTTCACCCGATGGTGTCCGAGGCTTCCCCACCGTAGTGCCGGCATCCTCCCGATGGTGACCGAGGCTCCCGCACCCAAGGGCCTGGTTCACCCGATGGTGTCCGAGGCTTCCCCACCGTAGTGCCGGCATCCTCCCGATGGTGACCGAGGCTCCCGCACCCAAGGGCCCGGTTCACCCGATGGTGTCCGAGGCTCCCGCACACTAGTGCCCG
This sequence comes from Hibiscus tridactylites, assembly GCA_958450335.1. Taxonomy (NCBI): domain Eukaryota; kingdom Viridiplantae; phylum Streptophyta; class Magnoliopsida; order Malvales; family Malvaceae; genus Hibiscus; species Hibiscus tridactylites. The sequence goes on from CAUDLX010000212.1 coordinate 212,405, forward strand.
CATCTTCCCGATGGTGACCGAGGCTCCCGCACCGTAGTGCTGGCATCCTCCCGATGGTGACCGAGGCTCCCGCACCCAAGGTGCCTGGTTCACCCG
>CAUDLX010000212.1:242500-245000 GCA_958450335.1 Hibiscus tridactylites
GTGTGCGAGGCTCCCGCACCCAAGGGCCTAGGACCTCCCGATGGTGTGCGGGGATTCCGCACCATAGTGTCGGCATCCTCCCGATGGTGTGCGAGGCTCCCGCACCCAAGGGCCTGGTCACCCGATGGTGTGCGTGGCTCCCGCACCCAAGGGCCTAGGACCTCCCGATGGTGTGCGAGGCTCCTGCACCCAAGGGCCTAGGACCTCCCGATGGTGTGCGGGGCTCCCGCACCATAGTGTCGGCATCCTCCCGATGGTGTGCGAGGCTCCAGCACCCAAGGGCCTGGTCACCCGATGGTGTGCGAGGCTCCCGCACCCAAGGGCCTAGGACCTCCCGATGGTGTGCGAGGCTCCCGCACCCAAGGGCCTAGGACCTCCCGATGGTGTGCGAGGCTCCTGCACCCAAGGGCCTACGACCTCCCGATGGTGTGCGAGGCTCCTGCACCCAAGGGCCTAGGACCTCCCGATGGTGTGCGGGGATTCCGCACCCTAGTGTCGGCATCCTCCCGATGGTGTGCGAGGCTCCCGCACCCAAGGGCCTGGTCACCCGATGGTGTGCGAGGCTCCCGCGCCCAAGGGCCTAGGACCTCCCGATGATGTGCGAGGCTCCAGCACCCAAGGGCCTGGTCACCCGATGGTGTGCGAGGCTCCTGCACCCAAGGGCCTAGGACCGCCCGATGGTGTGCGAGGCTCCTGCACCCAAGGGCCTACGACCTCCCGATGGTGTGCGAGGCTCCTGCACCCAAGGGCCTAGGACCTCCCGATGGTGTGCGGGGATTCCGCACCCTAGTGTCGGCATCCTCCCGATGGTGTGCGAGGCTCCCGCACCCAAGGGCCTGGTTCACCCGGATGGTGTGCGAGGCTCCCACACCCTGGAGCGTTCATCCCACCGATGGGGTGCTTGGCTGCCGCACTCTAAGGGCCCCGTGGGTGCCATGTCTGAAATGGGGACACCTTCTCTAAGCACCTTGATGGTGCCCACCCAAGGGCCTTGGACCTCCCAATGGTGTGCGGGGCTTCCGCACCGTAGGGCCTTCGACCGCCCGATGTTGTTCGAGCCTCCCTACACTTGGGAGTGCTATTTTACGAAGGGGCAACTCGGGGAATTGTTCCCGTAACCAAGCCGTCATTCTTTTATCTTCACCCATGTTTTCCAAATTGTGAGGCAATCGGGAGGGACGATCGCGATTTTTGGCCTAAAGGCCACCCACCGTGGAAGCTTTCCGGCCGACCGAGACATTAGTTATATCGAATTTTCCCCATGGAGGGAGAGGGGAGGGGAGGGACGGAGTGGGGGAGGGTCGTTTTGCCTTCTTTTAGCCTCATGTTGCCTTCTTTTAGCCTCGCCGGAAAGTTCGCCGGAGACTCGCCGGAGCACCGCCGGGAACCTTGCCGGCGGTGGAGGGGGATCTCCGGTCATGGGGCTAGGCCGTGGGGCGGGCCGCACCATATGCCGCTTCAAACCCCTGGGTGCCTCGAGGATGCCCAGCAACGCTCCCCCCCTATAGAGCTAAAAAAACTTTCCCACTATGCTCCCAGTAGACATTGATATGTCTGAAATGGGGACACGACCGAGGAGTCCCGATGGTGTGCGGGGCTCCCGCCCGATGGTGTGCGGGGCTGCCGCCCGATGGTGTGCGGGGCTCCCACCCGATGGTGTGCGTAGCTCCCGCCCGATGGTGTGCGGGGCTCCCGCCCGATGGTGTGCGGGGCTCCCACCCGATGGTGTGCGGGCCTCCCGCACCCTAGTGCCCGCATCTTCCCGATGGTGACCGAGGCTCCCCCACCCAAGGGCCTGGTTCACCCCGATGGTGTGCGAGGCTTCAGCACCCTTGTGCCGACATCCTCCCGATGGTGACCGAGGCTCCCGCACCCAAGGGCCTGGTTCACCCCGATGGTGTGCGAGGCTTCCGCACCCTTGTGCCGGCATCCTCCCGATGGTGACCGAGGCTCCCCCACCCAAGGGCCTGGTTCACCCCGATGGTGTGCGAGGCTTCCGCACCCTTGTGCCCGCATCCTCCCGATGGTGACCGAGGCTCCCGCACCCAAGGGCCTGGTTCACCCGATGGTGTCCGAGGCTTCCCCACCGTAGTGCCGGCATCCTCCCGATGGTGACCGAGGCTCCCGCACCCAAGGGCCTGGTTCACCCGATGGTGTCCGAGGCTTCCCCACCGTAGTGCCGGCATCCTCCCGATGGTGACCGAGGCTCCCGCACCCAAGGGCCCGGTTCACCCGATGGTGTCCGAGGCTCCCGCACACTAGTGCCCGCATCTTCCCGATGGTGACCGAGGCTCCCGCACCGTAGTGCTGGCATCCTCCCGATGGTGACCGAGGCTCCCGCACCCAAGGTGCCTGGTTCACCCGATGGTGTCCGAGGCTCCCGCACCCTAGTGCCCGCATCTTTCCGATGGTGGCCGAGGCTCCCCCACCCAAGGGCCTGGTTCACCCCGATGGTGTGCGAGGCTTCCGCACCCTTGTGCCGCCATCCTCCCGATGGTGA
>CAUDLX010000212.1:275000-277500 GCA_958450335.1 Hibiscus tridactylites
GCTCCCGCACCCAAGGGCCTAGGACCTCCCGATGGTGTGCGAGGCTCCTGCACCCAAGGGCCTAGGACCTCCCGATGGTGTGCGGGGCTCCCGCACCATAGTGTCGGCATCCTCCCGATGGTGTGCGAGGCTCCAGCACCCAAGGGCCTGGTCACCCGATGGTGTGCGAGGCTCCCGCACCCAAGGGCCTAGGACCTCCCGATGGTGTGCGAGGCTCCCGCACCCAAGGGCCTAGGACCTCCCGATGGTGTGCGAGGCTCCTGCACCCAAGGGCCTACGACCTCCCGATGGTGTGCGAGGCTCCTGCACCCAAGGGCCTAGGACCTCCCGATGGTGTGCGGGGATTCCGCACCCTAGTGTCGGCATCCTCCCGATGGTGTGCGAGGCTCCCGCACCCAAGGGCCTGGTCACCCGATGGTGTGCGAGGCTCCCGCGCCCAAGGGCCTAGGACCTCCCGATGATGTGCGAGGCTCCAGCACCCAAGGGCCTGGTCACCCGATGGTGTGCGAGGCTCCTGCACCCAAGGGCCTAGGACCGCCCGATGGTGTGCGAGGCTCCTGCACCCAAGGGCCTACGACCTCCCGATGGTGTGCGAGGCTCCTGCACCCAAGGGCCTAGGACCTCCCGATGGTGTGCGGGGATTCCGCACCCTAGTGTCGGCATCCTCCCGATGGTGTGCGAGGCTCCCGCACCCAAGGGCCTGGTTCACCCGGATGGTGTGCGAGGCTCCCACACCCTGGAGCGTTCATCCCACCGATGGGGTGCTTGGCTGCCGCACTCTAAGGGCCCCGTGGGTGCCATGTCTGAAATGGGGACACCTTCTCTAAGCACCTTGATGGTGCCCACCCAAGGGCCTTGGACCTCCCAATGGTGTGCGGGGCTTCCGCACCGTAGGGCCTTCGACCGCCCGATGTTGTTCGAGCCTCCCTACACTTGGGAGTGCTATTTTACGAAGGGGCAACTCGGGGAATTGTTCCCGTAACCAAGCCGTCATTCTTTTATCTTCACCCATGTTTTCCAAATTGTGAGGCAATCGGGAGGGACGATCGCGATTTTTGGCCTAAAGGCCACCCACCGTGGAAGCTTTCCGGCCGACCGAGACATTAGTTATATCGAATTTTCCCCATGGAGGGAGAGGGGAGGGGAGGGACGGAGTGGGGGAGGGTCGTTTTGCCTTCTTTTAGCCTCATGTTGCCTTCTTTTAGCCTCGCCGGAAAGTTCGCCGGAGACTCGCCGGAGCACCGCCGGGAACCTTGCCGGCGGTGGAGGGGGATCTCCGGTCATGGGGCTAGGCCGTGGGGCGGGCCGCACCATATGCCGCTTCAAACCCCTGGGTGCCTCGAGGATGCCCAGCAACGCTCCCCCCCTATAGAGCTAAAAAAACTTTCCCACTATGCTCCCAGTAGACATTGATATGTCTGAAATGGGGACACGACCGAGGAGTCCCGATGGTGTGCGGGGCTCCCGCCCGATGGTGTGCGGGGCTCCCACCCGATGGTGTGCGTAGCTCCCGCCCGATGGTGTGCGGGGCTCCCGCCCGATGGTGTGCGGGGCTCCCACCCGATGGTGTGCGGGCCTCCCGCACCCTAGTGCCCGCATCTTCCCGATGGTGACCGAGGCTCCCCCACCCAAGGGCCTGGTTCACCCCGATGGTGTGCGAGGCTTCAGCACCCTTGTGCCGACATCCTCCCGATGGTGACCGAGGCTCCCGCACCCAAGGGCCTGGTTCACCCCGATGGTGTGCGAGGCTTCCGCACCCTTGTGCCGGCATCCTCCCGATGGTGACCGAGGCTCCCCCACCCAAGGGCCTGGTTCACCCCGATGGTGTGCGAGGCTTCCGCACCCTTGTGCCCGCATCCTCCCGATGGTGACCGAGGCTCCCGCACCCAAGGGCCTGGTTCACCCGATGGTGTCCGAGGCTTCCCCACCGTAGTGCCGGCATCCTCCCGATGGTGACCGAGGCTCCCGCACCCAAGGGCCTGGTTCACCCGATGGTGTCCGAGGCTTCCCCACCGTAGTGCCGGCATCCTCCCGATGGTGACCGAGGCTCCCGCACCCAAGGGCCCGGTTCACCCGATGGTGTCCGAGGCTCCCGCACACTAGTGCCCGCATCTTCCCGATGGTGACCGAGGCTCCCGCACCGTAGTGCTGGCATCCTCCCGATGGTGACCGAGGCTCCCGCACCCAAGGTGCCTGGTTCACCCGATGGTGTCCGAGGCTCCCGCACCCTAGTGCCCGCATCTTTCCGATGGTGGCCGAGGCTCCCCCACCCAAGGGCCTGGTTCACCCCGATGGTGTGCGAGGCTTCCGCACCCTTGTGCCGCCATCCTCCCGATGGTGACCGAGGCTCCCGCACCCAAGGGCCTGGTTCACCCCGATGGTGTGCGAGGCTTCCGCACCCTTGTGCCGGCATCCTCCCGATGGTGACCGAGGCTCCCCCACCCAAGGGCCTGGTTCACCCCGATGGTGTGCGAGGCTTCCGCACCCTTGTGCCCGCATC
>CAUDLX010000212.1:360000-362500 GCA_958450335.1 Hibiscus tridactylites
TGGGGGGGTGCCGAGGGGGGTCGCGGATCACACCCCCTAAAGAGCTAAAAAAACTTTCCAGCATTGCTCCCAGTAGACATTGACATGTCTGAAATGGGGACACTTTCTCTCAGCACCCCGATGGTGTGCGGGGATTCCGCACCCAAGGGCCTAGGACCTCCCGATGGTGTGCGAGGCTCCCGCACCCAAGGGCCTGGTCACCCGATGGTGTGCGAGGCTCCTGCACCCAAGGGCCTAGGACCTCCCGATGGTGTGCGGGGATTCCGCACCCTAGTGTCGGCATCCTCCCGATGGTGTGCGAGGCTCCCGCACCCAAGGGCCTAGGACCTCCCGATGGTGTGCGAGGCTCCCGCACCCAAGGGCCTGGTCACCCGATGGTGTGCGAGGCTCCCGCACCCAAGGGCCTAGGACCTCCCGATGGTGTGCGGGGATTCCGCACCATAGTGTCGGCATCCTCCCGATGGTGTGCGAGGCTCCCGCACCCAAGGGCCTGGTCACCCGATGGTGTGCGTGGCTCCCGCACCCAAGGGCCTAGGACCTCCCGATGGTGTGCGAGGCTCCTGCACCCAAGGGCCTAGGACCTCCCGATGGTGTGCGGGGCTCCCGCACCATAGTGTCGGCATCCTCCCGATGGTGTGCGAGGCTCCAGCACCCAAGGGCCTGGTCACCCGATGGTGTGCGAGGCTCCCGCACCCAAGGGCCTAGGACCTCCCGATGGTGTGCGAGGCTCCCGCACCCAAGGGCCTAGGACCTCCCGATGGTGTGCGAGGCTCCTGCACCCAAGGGCCTACGACCTCCCGATGGTGTGCGAGGCTCCTGCACCCAAGGGCCTAGGACCTCCCATTGGTGTGCGGGGATTCCGCACCCTAGTGTCGGCATCCTCCCGATGGTGTGCGAGGCTCCCGCACCCAAGGGCCTGGTCACCCGATGGTGTGCGAGGCTCCCGCGCCCAAGGGCCTAGGACCTCCCGATGATGTGCGAGGCTCCAGCACCCAAGGGCCTGGTCACCCGATGGTGTGCGAGGCTCCTGCACCCAAGGGCCTACGACCTCCCGATGGTGTGCGAGGCTCCTGCACCCAAGGGCCTAGGACCTCCCGATGGTGTGCGGGGATTCCGCACCCTAGTGTCGGCATCCTCCCGATGGTGTGCGAGGCTCCCGCACCCAAGGGCCTGGTTCACCCGGATGGTGTGCGAGGCTCCCACACCCTGGAGCGTTCATCCCACCGATGGGGTGCTTGGCTGCCGCACTCTAAGGGCCCCGTGGGTGCCATGTCTGAAATGGGGACACCTTCTCTAAGCACCTTGATGGTGCCCACCCAAGGGCCTTGGACCTCCCAATGGTGTGCGGGGCTTCCGCACCGTAGGGCCTTCGACCGCCCGATGTTGTTCGAGCCTCCCTACACTTGGGAGTGCTATTTTACGAAGGGGCAACTCGGGGAATTGTTCCCGTAACCAAGCCGTCATTCTTTTATCTTCACCCATGTTTTCCAAATTGTGAGGCAATCGGGAGGGACGATCGCGATTTTTGGCCTAAAGGCCACCCACCGTGGAAGCTTTCCGGCCGACCGAGACATTAGTTATATCGAATTTTCCCCATGGAGGGAGAGGGGAGGGGAGGGACGGAGTGGGGGAGGGTCGTTTTGCCTTCTTTTAGCCTCATGTTGCCTTCTTTTAGCCTCGCCGGAAAGTTCGCCGGAGACTCGCCGGAGCACCGCCGGGAACCTTGCCGGCGGTGGAGGGGGATCTCCGGTCATGGGGCTAGGCCGTGGGGCGGGCCGCACCATATGCCGCTTCAAACCCCTGGGTGCCTCGAGGATGCCCAGCAACGCTCCCCCCCTATAGAGCTAAAAAAACTTTCCCACTATGCTCCCAGTAGACATTGATATGTCTGAAATGGGGACACGACCGAGGAGTCCCGATGGTGTGCGGGGCTCCCGCCCGATGGTGTGCGGGGCTGCCGCCCGATGGTGTGCGGGGCTCCCACCCGATGGTGTGCGTAGCTCCCGCCCGATGGTGTGCGGGGCTCCCGCCCGATGGTGTGCGGGGCTCCCACCCGATGGTGTGCGGGCCTCCCGCACCCTAGTGCCCGCATCTTCCCGATGGTGACCGAGGCTCCCCCACCCAAGGGCCTGGTTCACCCCGATGGTGTGCGAGGCTTCAGCACCCTTGTGCCGACATCCTCCCGATGGTGACCGAGGCTCCCGCACCCAAGGGCCTGGTTCACCCCGATGGTGTGCGAGGCTTCCGCACCCTTGTGCCGGCATCCTCCCGATGGTGACCGAGGCTCCCCCACCCAAGGGCCTGGTTCACCCCGATGGTGTGCGAGGCTTCCGCACCCTTGTGCCCGCATCCTCCCGATGGTGACCGAGGCTCCCGCACCCAAGGGCCTGGTTCACCCGATGGTGTCCGAGGCTTCCCCACCGTAGTGCCGGCATCCTCCCGATGGTGACCGAGGCTCCCGCACCCAAGGGCCTGGTTCACCCGATGGTGTCCGAGGCTT
>CAUDLX010000212.1:382500-385000 GCA_958450335.1 Hibiscus tridactylites
GCACCCAAGGGCCTGGTCACCCGATGGTGTGCGAGGCTCCTGCACCCAAGGGCCTAGGACCTCCCGATGGTGTGCGGGGATTCCGCACCCTAGTGTCGGCATCCTCCCGATGGTGTGCGAGGCTCCCGCACCCAAGGGCCTAGGACCTCCCGATGGTGTGCGAGGCTCCCGCACCCAAGGGCCTGGTCACCCGATGGTGTGCGAGGCTCCCGCACCCAAGGGCCTAGGACCTCCCGATGGTGTGCGGGGATTCCGCACCATAGTGTCGGCATCCTCCCGATGGTGTGCGAGGCTCCCGCACCCAAGGGCCTGGTCACCCGATGGTGTGCGTGGCTCCCGCACCCAAGGGCCTAGGACCTCCCGATGGTGTGCGAGGCTCCTGCACCCAAGGGCCTAGGACCTCCCGATGGTGTGCGGGGCTCCCGCACCATAGTGTCGGCATCCTCCCGATGGTGTGCGAGGCTCCAGCACCCAAGGGCCTGGTCACCCGATGGTGTGCGAGGCTCCCGCACCCAAGGGCCTAGGACCTCCCGATGGTGTGCGAGGCTCCCGCACCCAAGGGCCTAGGACCTCCCGATGGTGTGCGAGGCTCCTGCACCCAAGGGCCTACGACCTCCCGATGGTGTGCGAGGCTCCTGCACCCAAGGGCCTAGGACCTCCCGATGGTGTGCGGGGATTCCGCACCCTAGTGTCGGCATCCTCCCGATGGTGTGCGAGGCTCCCGCACCCAAGGGCCTGGTCACCCGATGGTGTGCGAGGCTCCCGCGCCCAAGGGCCTAGGACCTCCCGATGATGTGCGAGGCTCCAGCACCCAAGGGCCTGGTCACCCGATGGTGTGCGAGGCTCCTGCACCCAAGGGCCTAGGACCGCCCGATGGTGTGCGAGGCTCCTGCACCCAAGGGCCTACGACCTCCCGATGGTGTGCGAGGCTCCTGCACCCAAGGGCCTAGGACCTCCCGATGGTGTGCGGGGATTCCGCACCCTAGTGTCGGCATCCTCCCGATGGTGTGCGAGGCTCCCGCACCCAAGGGCCTGGTTCACCCGGATGGTGTGCGAGGCTCCCACACCCTGGAGCGTTCATCCCACCGATGGGGTGCTTGGCTGCCGCACTCTAAGGGCCCCGTGGGTGCCATGTCTGAAATGGGGACACCTTCTCTAAGCACCTTGATGGTGCCCACCCAAGGGCCTTGGACCTCCCAATGGTGTGCGGGGCTTCCGCACCGTAGGGCCTTCGACCGCCCGATGTTGTTCGAGCCTCCCTACACTTGGGAGTGCTATTTTACGAAGGGGCAACTCGGGGAATTGTTCCCGTAACCAAGCCGTCATTCTTTTATCTTCACCCATGTTTTCCAAATTGTGAGGCAATCGGGAGGGACGATCGCGATTTTTGGCCTAAAGGCCACCCACCGTGGAAGCTTTCCGGCCGACCGAGACATTAGTTATATCGAATTTTCCCCATGGAGGGAGAGGGGAGGGGAGGGACGGAGTGGGGGAGGGTCGTTTTGCCTTCTTTTAGCCTCATGTTGCCTTCTTTTAGCCTCGCCGGAAAGTTCGCCGGAGACTCGCCGGAGCACCGCCGGGAACCTTGCCGGCGGTGGAGGGGGATCTCCGGTCATGGGGCTAGGCCGTGGGGCGGGCCCCACCATATGCCGCTTCAAACCCCTGGGTGCCTCGAGGATGCCCAGCAACGCTCCCCCCTATAGAGCTAAAAAAACTTTCCCACTATGCTCCCAGTAGACATTGATATGTCTGAAATGGGGACACGACCGAGGAGTCCCGATGGTGTGCGGGGCTCCCGCCCGATGGTGTGCGGGGCTGCCGCCCGATGGTGTGCGGGGCTCCCACCCGATGGTGTGCGTAGCTCCCGCCCGATGGTGTGCGGGGCTCCCGCCCGATGGTGTGCGGGGCTCCCACCCGATGGTGTGCGGGCCTCCCGCACCCTAGTGCCCGCATCTTCCCGATGGTGACCGAGGCTCCCCCACCCAAGGGCCTGGTTCACCCCGATGGTGTGCGAGGCTTCAGCACCCTTGTGCCGACATCCTCCCGATGGTGACCGAGGCTCCCGCACCCAAGGGCCTGGTTCACCCCGATGGTGTGCGAGGCTTCCGCACCCTTGTGCCGGCATCCTCCCGATGGTGACCGAGGCTCCCCCACCCAAGGGCCTGGTTCACCCCGATGGTGTGCGAGGCTTCCGCACCCTTGTGCCCGCATCCTCCCGATGGTGACCGAGGCTCCCGCACCCAAGGGCCTGGTTCACCCGATGGTGTCCGAGGCTTCCCCACCGTAGTGCCGGCATCCTCCCGATGGTGACCGAGGCTCCCGCACCCAAGGGCCTGGTTCACCCGATGGTGTCCGAGGCTTCCCCACCGTAGTGCCGGCATCCTCCCGATGGTGACCGAGGCTCCCGCACCCAAGGGCCCGGTTCACCCGATGGTGTCCGAGGCTCCCGCACACTAGTGCCCGCATCTTCCCGATGGTGACCGAGGCTCCCGCACCGTAG
>CAUDLX010000212.1:415000-416091 GCA_958450335.1 Hibiscus tridactylites
CTAGGACCTCCCGATGGTGTGCGAGGCTCCCGCACCCAAGGGCCTGGTCACCCGATGGTGTGCGAGGCTCCCGCACCCAAGGGCCTAGGACCTCCCGATGGTGTGCGGGGATTCCGCACCATAGTGTCGGCATCCTCCCGATGGTGTGCGAGGCTCCCGCACCCAAGGGCCTGGTCACCCGATGGTGTGCGTGGCTCCCGCACCCAAGGGCCTAGGACCTCCCGATGGTGTGCGAGGCTCCTGCACCCAAGGGCCTAGGACCTCCCGATGGTGTGCGGGGCTCCCGCACCATAGTGTCGGCATCCTCCCGATGGTGTGCGAGGCTCCAGCACCCAAGGGCCTGGTCACCCGATGGTGTGCGAGGCTCCCGCACCCAAGGGCCTAGGACCTCCCGATGGTGTGCGAGGCTCCCGCACCCAAGGGCCTAGGACCTCCCGATGGTGTGCGAGGCTCCTGCACCCAAGGGCCTACGACCTCCCGATGGTGTGCGAGGCTCCTGCACCCAAGGGCCTAGGACCTCCCGATGGTGTGCGGGGATTCCGCACCCTAGTGTCGGCATCCTCCCGATGGTGTGCGAGGCTCCCGCACCCAAGGGCCTGGTCACCCGATGGTGTGCGAGGCTCCCGCGCCCAAGGGCCTAGGACCTCCCGATGATGTGCGAGGCTCCAGCACCCAAGGGCCTGGTCACCCGATGGTGTGCGAGGCTCCTGCACCCAAGGGCCTAGGACCGCCCGATGGTGTGCGAGGCTCCTGCACCCAAGGGCCTACGACCTCCCGATGGTGTGCGAGGCTCCTGCACCCAAGGGCCTAGGACCTCCCGATGGTGTGCGGGGATTCCGCACCCTAGTGTCGGCATCCTCCCGATGGTGTGCGAGGCTCCCGCACCCAAGGGCCTGGTTCACCCGGATGGTGTGCGAGGCTCCCACACCCTGGAGCGTTCATCCCACCGATGGGGTGCTTGGCTGCCGCACTCTAAGGGCCCCGTGGGTGCCATGTCTGAAATGGGGACACCTTCTCTAAGCACCTTGATGGTGCCCACCCAAGGGCCTTGGACCTCCCAATGGTGTGCGGGGCTTCCGCACCGTAGGGCC
>CAUDLX010000213.1:0-195134 GCA_958450335.1 Hibiscus tridactylites
AAGGACCGCAAAAATGTTTTATTCAAATATTAGGAGTTCAAATAATTGATTAGGAGCTTTTGAACACAATTATATTGCAAAACCTTAATTTTTGTACGTTTTACTCATTTAAAATTCCAACGGGTCCATTGAAAGGCCCATTTCGACCCGCTCGTCCGAAACCTCTACAAAAAGGACTACAAAACAAGTGTTAATCAAATATTAGGAGTTCAAATAATTCATTAGGAGCTGTTCAACAAAATTATATTGCAAAACCTCAATTTCTGTACTTTTTACTCAGTTAAAATTCTAGCGGGTCCATTGAAAGGACCATTTCAACCCGCTCGTCCGAAACCTCTACAAAAAGGACTGCAAAACATGTTTTAATCAAATTTTAGGAGTTCATGTAATTGATTAGGAGCTTTTCAACACAATTATATTGCAAAACCGCAATTTCTATACATTTTACTCAGTTAAAATTCCAACGGGTCCATTGAAAGGCCCATTTAGACCTACTCGTCCGAAACCTCTACAAAAAGGACCGCAAAAAAAGTTTTAATCAAATATTAGGAGTTCAAATAATTGATTAGGAGCTTTTCAAAACAATTATATTGCAAAACCGCAATTTTTGTACTTTTTACTCAGTTAAAATTTCAACGGGTCCATTGAAAGGCCCATTTCGACCCGCTCGTCCGAAACCTCTAAAAAAAGGACTGCAAAACAAGTTCTAATCAAATTTTAGGAGTACATGTAATTGATTAGGAGCTTTTCAACACAATTATATTGCAAAACCTCAATTTCTGTACTTTTTACTCAGTTAAAATTCCAACGGGTGCATTGAAAGGCCCATTTAGACCTGCTCGTCTGAAACCTGTACAAAAAGGACTACAAAACAAGTTTTAATCAAATATTAGGAGTTCAAATAATTGATTAGGAGCTTTTCAACACAATTATATTGCAAAACCTCAATTTCTGTACTTTTTACTCATTTTTAAATTCCAACGGGTCCATTGAAAGGCCCATTTAGACCCGCTCGTCCGAAACCTCTACAAAAAGGACAACAAAACAAGTTTTAATCAAATTTTAGGAGTTCATGCAATTGATTAGGAGCTTTTCAAAACAATTATATTGCAAAACCTCAATTTCTGTACTTTTTACTTAGTTAAAATTCCAACGGGTCCATTGAAAGGCCCATTTAGACCTGCTCGTCCGAAACCTCTACAAAAAGGACCGCAAAAATGTTTTATTCAAATATTAGGAGTTCAAATAATTGATTAGGAGCTTTTGAACACAATTATATTGCAAAACCTTAATTTTTGTACGTTTTACTCATTTAAATTCCAACGGGTCCATTGAAAGGCCCATTTCGACCCGCTCGTCCGAAACCTCTACAAAAAGGACTGCAAAACAAGTTCTAATCAAATTTTAGGAGTTCATGTAATTGATTAGGAGCTTTTCAACACAATTATATTGCAAAACCTCAATTTCTGTACTTTTTACTCAGTTAAAATCAAACGGGTCCATTGAAAGACCCATTTAGACCTGCTCGTCTGAAACCTCTACAAAAAGGACCACGAAAATTTTTATTCAAATATTAGGAGTTAAAATAATTGATTAGGAGATTTTCAACACAATTATATTGAAAAACCTCAATTTTTGTACTTTTTACTCAGTTAAAATTCCAACGGGTCCATTGAAAAGCCCATTTAGACCTGCTCGTCCGAAATCTTTACAAAAAGGACCGCAAAAATGTTTAATTCAAATATTAGGAGTTCAAATAATTGATTAGGAGCTTTTCAACACAATTATATTGCAAAACCTCAATTTCTGTACTCTTTACTCAGTTAAAATTCCAACGGGTCCATTGAAAGGCCCATTTAGACCTACTCGTCCGAAACCTCTACAAAAAGGACCGCAAAAAAAGTTTTAATCAGATATTAGGAGTTCAAATAATTGATTAGGAGCTTTTCAAAACAATTATATTGCAAAACCGCAATTTTTGTACTTTTTACTCAGTTAAAATTCCAACGGGTCCATTGAAAGGCCCATTTCGACCCGCTCGTCCGAAACCTCTAAAAAAAGGACTGCAAAACAAGTTCTAATCAAATTTTAGGAATTCATGTAATTGATTAGGAGCTTTACAACACAATTATATTGCAAAACCTCAATTTCTATACTTTTTACTCAGTTAAAATTCCAACGGGTCCATTGAAAGGCCCATTTAGACCTGCTCGTCTGAAACCTCTACAAAAAAGACCACAAAAATGTTTTATTCAAATATTAGAAGTTCAAATAATTGATTAGGAGATTTTCAACACAATTATATTGAAAAACCTCAATTTCTGTACTTTTTACTCAGTTAAAATTCCAACGGGTCTAGTGAAAAGCCCATTTAGACCTGCTCGTCCGAAATCTCTACAAAAAGGACCGCAAAAATGTTTAATTCAAATATTAGGAGTTCAAATAATTGATTAGGAGCTTTTCAAAACAATTATATTGCAAAACCTCAATTTATGTACTCTTTACTCAGAAAAAATTCCAACGGGTCCATTGAAAGGCCCATTTCAACCCGCTCGTCCGAAACCTCTACAAAAAGGACCACAAAAAGGTTTTATTCAAATATTAGGAGTTCAAATAATTGATTAGGAGATTTTCAACACAATTATATTGCAAAACCTCAATTTCTGTACTTTTTACTCAGTTAAAATTCCAACGGGCCCATTGAAAATCCCATTTAGACCTACTCGTCTGAAACCTCTACAAAAAGGACCGCAAAAATGTTTTATTCAAATCTTAGGAGTTCAAATTATTGATTAGGAGCTTTTCAAAACAATTATATTGCAAAACCCCAATTCGACCCGCTCGTCCGAAACCTCTACAAAAAGAACTATAAAACAAGTTTTAATCAAATATTAGGAGTTCAAATAATTCATTAGGAGCTTTTAAACACAATTATATTGCAAAACCTCAATTTCTGTACTTTTTACTCAGTTAAAATTCCAACGGGTCCATTGAAAGGCCCATTTCAACCCGCTCGTCCGAAACCTCTACAAAAAGGACCACAAAAAGGTTTTATTCAAATATTAGGAGTTCAAATAATTGATTAGGAGATTTTCAACACAATTATATTGCAAAACCTCAATTTCTGTACTTTTACTCAGTTAAAATTCCAACGGGCCCATTGAAAAGCCCATTTAGACCTACTCGTCTGAAACCTCTACAAAAAGGACCGCAAAAATGTTTTATTCAAATCTTAGGAGTTCAAATAATTGATTAGGAGCTTTTCAACACAATTATATTGCAAAACCTCAATTTCTATACTTTTTACTTAGTTAAAATTCCAACGGGTCCATTGAAAGGATCATTTTGACCCTCTCGTCCGAAACCTCTACAAAAAGGACCGCAAAACAAGTTTTAATCAAATTTTAGGAGTTCATGTAATTGATTAGAAGCTTTTCAACACAATTACATTGCAAAACCTCAATTTCTATACTTTTTACTCAGTTAAAATTTCAATGGGTCCATTGAAAGGCCCATTTAAACCTGCTCGTCCTAAACCTCTACAAAGAGGACCCCAAATATGTTTTATTCAAATATTAGGAGTTCAAATAATTGATTAGGAGCTTTTGAACACAATTATATTGCAAAATCTCAATTTCTGTACTTTTTACTTAGTTAAAATTCCAGCGGGTCCATTGAAAAGCCCATTTCGACCCGCTCGTCCGAAACCTCTACAAAAAAGACCGCAAAACAATGTTTTAATCAAATTTTAGGAGTTCATGTAATTGATTAGGAGCTTTTCAACACAATTATATTGCAAAACCGCAATTTCTATACATTTTACTCAGTTAAAATTCCAACGGGTCCATTGAAAGGCCCATTTAGACCTACTCGTCCGAAACCTCTACAAAAAGGACCGCAAAAAAAGTTTTAATCAAATATTAGGAGTTCAAATAATTGATTAGGAGCTTTTCAAAACAATTATATTGCAAAACCGCAATTTTTTGTACTTTTTACTCAGTTAAAATTCCAACGGGTCCATCGAAAGGCCCATTTCGACCCGCTCGTCCGAAACCTCTAAAAAAAGGACTGCAAAACAAGTTCTAATCAAATTTTAGGAGTTCATGTAATTGGTTAGGAGCTTTTCAACACAATTATATTGCAAAACCTCAATTTCTGTACTTTTTACTCAGTTAAAATTCCAACGGGTCCATTGAAAGGCCCATTTAGACCCGCTCGTCCGAAACCTCTATAAAAAGGACCGCAAAAATGTTTTATTCAAATATTAGGAGTTCAAATAATTGATTAGGAGCTTTTCAACACAATTATATTGCAAAACATCAATTTCTGTACTTTTTACTCATTTAAAATTCCAACGGGTCCATTGAAAGGCCCATTTAGACCCGCTCGTCCGAAACCTCTACAAAAAGGACTGCAAAACAAGTTTTAATCAAATTTCAGGAGTTCATGTAATTGATTAGGAGCTTTTCAAAACAATTATATTGCAAAACCTCAATTTCTGTACTTTTTACTCAGTTAAAATTCCAAGGGGTCCATTGAAAGGCCCATTTAGACATGCTCGTCTGAAACCTCTACAAAAAGGACCGAAAAAATGTTTTTTTTCAAATATTAGGAGTTCAAATAATTGATTAGGAGCTTTTAAATACAATTATATTGCAAAACCTCAATTTCTATACTTTTTACTCATTTAAAATTCCAACGGGTCTATTGAAAGGCCCATTTCGACCCGCTCGTCCGAAACATCTACAAAAAGGACTGCAAAACAAGTTTTTATCAAATTTTAGGAGTTTATGTAATTGATTAGGAGCTTTTCAACACAAGTATATTGCAAAACCTCAATTTCTGTACTTTTTACTGAGTTAAAATTTCAACGGGTCCATTGAAAGGCCCATTTCGACCCGCTCGTCCGAATCCTCTACAAAAAGGACCGCAAAAAGGTTTTAATCCAATTTTAGGAATTCATGTATTTGATGAGGAGCTTTTCAACACAATTATATTGCAAAACCGCAATTTCTATACATTTTACTTAGTTAAAATTCCAACGGGTCCATTGAAAGGCCCATTTAGACCTACTCGTCCGAAACCTCTACAAAAAGGACCGCAAAAAAGTTTTAATCAAATATTAGGAGTTCAAATAATTGATTAGGAGCTTTTCAAAACAATTATATTGCAAAACCGCAATTTTTGTACTTTTTACTCAGTTAAAATTCCAAGGGGTCCATTGAAAGGCCCATTTCGACCCGCTCGTCCGAAACCTCTAAAAAAAGGACTGCAAAACAAGTTCTAATCAAATTTTAGGAGTACATGTAATTGATTAGGAGCTTTTCAACACAATTATATTGCAAAACCTCAATTTCTGTACTTTTTACTCAGTTAAAATTCAACCGGGTGCATTGAAAGGCCCATTTAGACCTGCTCGTCTGAAACCTGTACAAAAAGGACTACAAAACAAGTTTTAATCAAATTTTAGGAGTTCATGTATTTGATTAGGAGCTTTTCAACACAATTATATTGCAAAACCGCAATTTCTATACATTTTACTCAGTTAAAATTCCAACGGGTCCATTGAAAGGCCCATTTAGACCTACTCGTCCGAAACCTCTACAAAAAGGACCGCAAAAAAAGTTTTAATCAAATATTAGGAGTTCAAATAATTGATTAGGAGCTTTTCAAAACAATTATATTGCAAAACCGCAATTTCTGTACTTTTTACTCAGTTAAAATTCCAACGGGTCCACTGAAAGGCCCATTTCGACCCGCTCGTCCGAAACCTCTAAAAAAAGGACTGCAAAACAAGTTCTAATCAAATTTTAGGAGTTCGTGTAATTGATTAGGAGCTTTTCAACACAATTATATTGCAAAACCTCAATTTCTATACTTTTTACTCAGTTAAAATTCCAACGGGTGCATTGAAAGGCCCATTTAGACCTGCTCGTCTGAAACCTGTACAAAAAGGACTACAAAACAAGTTTTAATCAAATATTAGGAGTTCAAATAATTGATTAGGAGCTTTTCAACACAATTATATTGCAAAACCTCAATTTCTGTACTTTTTACTCATTTTAAATTCCAACGGGTCCATTGAAAGGCCCATTTAGACCCGCTCGTCCGAAACCTCTACAAAAAGGACAACAAAACAAGTTTTAATCAAATTTTAGGAGTTCATGCAATTGATTAGGAGCTTTTCAAAACAATTATATTGCAAAACCTCAATTTATGTACTTTTTACTTAGTTAAAATTCCAACGGGTCCATTGAAAGGCCCATTTAAACCTGCTCGTCGAAACCTCTACAAAAAGGACCGCAAAAATGTTTTATTCAAATATTAGGAGTTCAAATAATTGATTAGGAGCTTTTGAACACAATTATATTGCAAAGCCTTAATTTTTGTATGTTTTACTCATTTAAAATTCCAACGGGTCCATTGAAAGGCCATTTCGACCCGCTCGTCCGAAACCTCTACAAAAAGGACTACAAAACAAGTTTTAATCAATATTAGGAGTTCAAATAATTCATTAGGAGCTATTCAACAAAATTATATTGCAAAACCTCAATTTCTGTACTTTTTACTCAGTTAAAATTCTAGCGGGTCCATTGAAAGGACCATTTCAACCCGCTCGTCCGAAACCTTTACAAAAAGGACTGCAAAACATGTTTTAATCAAATTTTAGGAGTTCATGTAATTGATTAGGAGCTTTTCAAAACAATTATATTGCAAAACCTCAATTTCTGTACTTTTTACTTAGTTAAAATTCCAACGGGTCCATTGAAAGGCCCATTTAGACCTGCTCGTCCGAAACCTCTACAAAAAGGACCGCAAAAATGTTTTATTCAAATATTAGGAGTTCAAATAATTGATTAGGAGCTTTTGAACACAATTATATTGCAAAACCATAATTTTTGTACGTTTTACTCATTTAAAATTCCAACGGGTCCATTGAAAGGCCCATTTCGACCCGCTCGTCCGAAACCTCTACAAAAAGGACTACAAAACAAGTTTTAATCAAATATTAGGAGTTCAAATAATTCATTAGGAGCTGTTCAACAAAATTATATTGCAAAACCTCAATTTCTGTACTTTTTACTCAGTTAAAATTCTAGCGGGTCCATTGAAAGGACCATTTCAACCCGCTCGTCCGAAACCTCTACAAAAAGGACTGCAAAACATGTTTTAATCAAATTTTAGGAGTTCATGTAATTGATTAGGAGCTTTTCAACACAATTATATTGCAAAACCGCAATTTCTATACATTTTACTCAGTTAAAATTCCAACGGGTCCATTGAAAGGCCCATTTAGACCTACTCGTCCGAAACCTCTACAAAAAGGACCGCAAAAAAAGTTTTAATCAAATATTAGGAGTTCAAATAATTGATTAGGAGCTTTTCAAAACAATTATATTGCAAAACCGCAATTTTTGTACTTTTTACTCAGTTAAAATTCCAACGGGTCCATTGAAAGGCCCATTTCGACCCGCTCGTCCGAAACCTCTAAAAAAAGGACTGCAAAACAAGTTCTAATCAAATTTTAGGAGTACATGTAATTGATTAGGAGCTTTTCAACACAATTATATTGCAAAACCTCAATTTCTGTACTTTTTACTCAGTTAAAATTCAACCGGGTGCATTGAAAGGCCCATTTAGACCTGCTCGTCTGAAACCTGTACAAAAAGGACTACAAAACAAGTTTTAATCAAATATTAGGAGTTCAAATAATTGATTAGGAGCTTTTCAACACAATTATATTGCAAAACCTCAATTTTTGTACTTTTTACTCATTTTAAATTCCAACGGGTCCATTGAAAGGCCCATTTAGACCCGCTCGTCCGAAACCTCTACAAAAAGGACAACAAAACAAGTTTTAATCAAATTTTAGGAGTTCATGCAATTGATTAGGAGCTTTTCAAAACAATTATATTGCAAAACCTCAATTTCTGTACTTTTTACTTAGTTAAAATTCCAACGGGTCCATTGAAAGGCCCATTTAGACCTGCTCGTCCGAAACCTCTACAAAAAGGAAAGCAAAAATGTTTTATTCAAATATTAGGAGTTCAAATAATTGATTAGGAGCTTTTGAACACAATTATATTGCAAAACCTTAATTTTTGTACGTTTTACTCATTTAAAATTCCAACGGGTCCATTGAAAGGCCCATTTCGACCCGCTCGTCCGAAACCTCTACAAAAAGGACTACAAAACAAGTGTTAATCAAATATTAGGAGTTCAAATAATTCATTAGGAGCTGTTCAACAAAATTATATTGCAAAACCTCAATTTCTGTACTTTTTACTCAGTTAAAATTCCAGCGGGTCCATTGAAAGGACCATTTCAACCCGCTCGTCCGAAACCTCTACAAAAAGGACTGCAAAACATGTTTTAATCAAATTTTAGGAGTTCGTGTAATTGATTAGGAGCTTTTCAACACAATTATATTGCAAAACCGCAATTTCTATACATTTTACTCAGTTAAAATTCCAACGGGTCCATTGAAAGGCCCATTTAGACCTACTCGTCCGAAACCTCTACAAAAAGGACCGCAAAAAAAGTTTTAATCAAATATTAGGAGTTCAAATAATTTATTAGGAGCTTTTCAAAACAATTATATTGCAAAACCGCAATTTTTGTACTTTTTACTCAGTTAAAATTCCAACGGGTCCATTGAAAGGCCCATTTCGACCCGCTCGTCCGAAACCTCTAAAAAAAGGACTGCAAAACAAGTTCTAATCAAATTTTAGGAATTCATGTAATTGATTAGGAGCTTTACAACACAATTATATTGCAAAACCTCAATTTCTATACTTTTTACTCAGTTAAAATTCCAACGGGTCCATTGAAAGGCCCATTTAGACCTGCTCGTCTGAAACCTCTACAAAAAAGACCACAAAAATGTTTTATTCAAATATTAGAAGTTCAAATAATTGATTAGGAGATTTTCAACACAATTATATTGAAAAACCTCAATTTCTGTACTTTTTACTCAGTTAAAATTCCAACGGGTCCAGTGAAAAGCCCATTTAGACCTGCTCGTCCGAAATCTCTACAAAAAGGACCGCAAAAATGTTTAATTCAAATATTAGGAGTTCAAATAATTGATTAGGAGCTTTTCAAAACAATTATATTGCAAAACCTCAATTTCTGTACTCTTTACTCAGAAAAAATTCCAACGGGTCCGTTGATAGGCCCAATTCGACCCGCTCGTCCGAAACCTCTACAAAAAGAACTATAAAACAAGTTTTAATCAAATATTAGGAGTTCAAATAATTCATTAGGAGCTTTTAAACACAATTATATTGCAAAACCTCAATTTCTCTACTTTTTACTCAGTTAAAATTCCAACGGGTCCATTGAAAGGCCCATTTTAACCCGCTCGTCCGAAACCTCTACAAAAAGGACCACAAAAAGGTTTTATTCAAATATTAGGAGTTCAAATAATTGATTAGGAGATTTTCATCACAATTATATTGCAAAACCTCAATTTCTGTACTTTTTACCTAGTTAAAATTCCAACGGGCCCATTTAGACCTACTCGTCCGAAACCTCTACAAAAAGGACCGCAAAAATGTTTTATTCAAATATTAGGAGTTCAAATAATTGATTAGGAGCTTTTGAACACAATTATATTGCAAAACCTTAATTTTTGTACGTTTTACTCATTTAAAATTCCAACGAGTCCATTGAAAGGCCCATTTCGACCCGCTCGTCCGAAACCTCTACAAAAAGGACTACAAAACAAGTTTTAATCAAATATTAGGAGTTCAAATAATTCATTAGGAGCTGTTCAACAAAATTATATTGCAAAACCTCAATTTCTGTACTTTTTACTCAGTTAAAATTCTAGCGGGTCCATTGAAAGGACCATTTCAACCCGCTCGTCCGGAACCTCTACAAAAAGGACTGCAAAACATGTTTTAATCAAATTTTAGGAGTTCATGTAATTGATTAGGAGCTTTTCAACACAATTATATTGCAAAACCGCAATTTCTATACATTTTACTCAGTTAAAATTCCAACGGGTCCATTGAAAGGCCCATTTAGACCTACTCGTCCGAAACCTCTACAAAAAGGACCGCAAAAAAAGTTTTAATCAAATATTAGGAGTTCAAATAATTGATTAGGAGCTTTTCAAAACAATTATATTGCAAAACCGCAATTTTTGTACTTTTTACTCAGTTAAAATTCCAACGGGTCCATTGAAAGGCCCATTTCGACCCGCTCGTCCGAAACCTCTAAAAAAAGGACTGCAAAACAAGTTCTAATCAAATTTTAGGAATTCATGTAATTGATTAGGAGCTTTACAACACAATTATATTGCAAAACCTCAATTTCTATACTTTTTACTCAGTTAAAATTCCAACGGGTCCATTGAAAGGCCCATTTAGACCTGCTCGTCTGAAACCTCTACAAAAAAGACCACAAAAATGTTTTATTCAAATATTAGAAGTTCAAATAATTGATTAGGAGATTTTCAACACAATTATATTGAAAAACCTCAATTTCTGTACTTTTTACTCAGTTAAAATTCCAACGGGTCCAGTGAAAAGCCCATTTAGACCTGCTCGTCCGAAATCTCTACAAAAAGGACCGCAAAAATGTTTAATTCAAATATTAGGAGTTCAAATAATTGATTAGGAGCTTTTCAAAACAATTATATTGCAAAACCTCAATTTATGTACTCTTTACTCAGAAAAAATTCCAACGGGTCCGTTGATAGGCCCAATTCGACCCGCTCGTCCGAAACCTCTACAAAAAGAACTATAAAACAAGTTTTTATCAAATATTAGGAGTTCAAATAATTCATTAGGAGCTTTTAAACACAATTATATTGCAAAACCTCAATTTCTCTACTTTTTACTCAGTTAAAATTCCAACGGGTCCATTGAAAGGCCCATTTCAACCCGCTCGTCCGAAACCTCTACAAAAAGGACCACAAAAAGGTTTTATTCAAATATTAGGAGTTCAAATAATTGATTAGGAGATTTTCAACACAATTATATTGCAAAACCTCAATTTCTGTACTTTTTACTCAGTTAAAATTCCAACGGGCCCATTGAAAAGCCCATTTAGACCTACTCGTCTGAAACCTCTACAAAAAGGACCGCAAAAATGTTTTATTCAAATCTTAGGAGTTCAAATAATTGATTAGGAGCTTTTCAACACAATTATATTGCAAAACCTCAATTTCTATACATTTTACTTAGTTAAAATTCCAACGGGTCCATTGAAAGGATCATTTTGACCCTCTCGTCCGAAACCTCTACAAAAAGGACCGCAAAACAAGTTTTAATCAAATTTTAGGAGTTCATGTAATTGATTAGAAGCTTTTCAACACAATTACATTGCAAAACCTCAATTTCTATACTTTTTACTCAGTTAAAATTTCAATGGGTCCATTGAAAGGCCCATTTAGACCTGCTCGTCCTAAACCTCTACAAAGAGGACCCCAAATATGTTTTATTCAAATATTAGGAGTTCAAATAATTGATTAGGAGCTTTTGAACACAATTATATTGCAAAATCTCAATTTCTGTACTTTTTACTTAGTTAAAATTCCAGCGGGTCCATTGAAAGGCCCATTTCGACCCGCTCGTCCGAAACCTCTACAAAAAAGACCGCAAAACAATGTTTTAATCAAATATTAGGAGTTCAAATAATTGATTAGGAACTTTTCAACACAATTATATTGCAAACTGCAATTTCTGTACTTTTTACTCATTTAAAATTCCAACGGGTCCATTGAAAGGCCTATTTCGACCCGCTCGTCCGAAACCTCTACAAGAAGGACTGCAAAACAAGTTTTAATCAAATTTTAGGAGTTCATGTAATTGGTTAGGAGCTTTTCAACACAATTATATTGCAAAACCTCAATTTCTGTACTTTTTACTCAGTTAAAATTCCAACGGGTCCATTGAAAGGCCCATTTAGACCCGCTCGTCCGAAACCTCTATAAAAAGGACCGCAAAAATGTTTTATTCAAATATTAGGAGTTCAAATAATTGATTAGGAGCTTTTCAACACAATTATATTGCAAAACATCAATTTCTGTACTTTTTACTCATTTAAAATTCCAACGGGTCCATTGAAAGGCCCATTTAGACCCGCTCGTCCGAAACCTCTACAAAAAGGACTGCAAAACAAGTTTTAATCAAATTTTAGGAGTTCATGTAATTGATTAGGAGCTTTTCAAAACAATTATATTGCAAAACCTCAATTTCTGTACTTTTTACTCAGTTAAAATTCCAAGGGGTCCATTGAAAGGCCCATTTAGACATGCTCGTCTGAAACCTCTACAAAAAGGACCGCAAAAATGTTTTTTTCAAATATTAGGAGTTCAAATAATTGATTAGGAGCTTTTAAACATAATTATATTGCAAAACCTCAATTTCTATACTTTTTACTCATTTAAAATTCCAACGGGTCTATTGAAAGGCCCATTTCGACCCGCTCGTCCGAAACATCTACAAAAAGGACTGCAAAACAAGTTTTAATCAAATTTTAGGAGTTTATGTAATTGATTAGGAGCTTTTCAACACAAGTATATTGCAAAACCTCAATTTCTGTACTTTTTACTGAGTTAAAATTTCAACGGGTCCATTGAAAGGCCCATTTCGACCCGCTCGTCCGAATCCTCTACAAAAAGGACCGCAAACAGGTTTTAATCCAATTTTAGGAATTCATGTATTTGATGAGGAGCTTTTCAACACAATTATATTGCAAAACCGCAATTTCTATACATTTTACTTAGTTAAAATTCCAACGGGTCCATTGAAAGGCCCATTTAGACCTACTCGTCCGAAACCTCTACAAAAAGGACCGCAAAAAAAGTTTTAATCAAATATTAGGAGTTTAAATAATTGATTAGGAGCTTTTCAAAACAATTATATTGCAAAACCGCAATTTCTGTACTTTTTACTCAGTTAAAATTCCAACGGGTCCACTGAAAGGCCCATTTCGACCCGCTCGTCCGAAACCTCTAAAAAAAGGACTGCAAAACAAGTTCTAATAAAATTTTAGGAGTTCGTGTAATTTATTAGGAGCTTTACAAAACAATTATATTGCAAAACCGCAATTTCTGTACTTTTTACTCAGTTAAAATTCCAACGGGTCCATTGAAAGGCCCATTTAGACCTGCTCGTCTGAAACCTCTACAAAAAGGACCACAAAAATGTTTTATTCAAATATTAGAAGTTCAAATAATTGATTAGGAGATTTTCAACACAATTATATTGAAAAACCTCAATTTCTGTACTTTTTACTCAGTTAAAATTCCAACGGGTCTAGTGAAAAGCCCATTTAGACCTGCTCGTCCGTAATCTCTACAAAAAGGACCGCAAAAATGTTTAATTCAAATATTAGGAGTTCAAATAATTTATTAGAAGCTTTTCAACACAATTATATTGCAAAACCTCAATTTATGTACTCTTTACTCAGTTAAAATTCCAATGGGTCCGTTGATAGGTCCAATTCGACCCGCTCGTCCGAAACCTCTACAAAAAGGACTGCAAAACAAGTTTTAAACAAATATTGGGAGTTCAAATAATTCATTAGGAGCTTTTCAACACAATTATATTGCAAAACCTCAATTTCTGTACTTTTTACTCAAATAAGCGAGTTTCGCTGAAGCTTGCGGATGATTATGAAGTTGTTGTGGTTGGTGAGAATGTGAAGTTTCTTGCCAATGTGGTGTCTACCTTGGAGGCGAGCAGGATGCTGAGGCAAGGTTGTGAAGCTTACCTAGCTTTTGTGATGAATCCTAGCTCTAAGGAGTTGCGTGTGCAAGATATCAGAGTTGTGAAGGAGTTTCCGGGTGTGTTTCCTGAGGAGTTGCCTGGTTTACCTCCTAATCGCGAGGTGGAGTTTGGAATTGAGCTGTATGAGAATACAACTCCTGTGTCCATTACCCCTTATAGAATGGCACCTAAGGAGCTGAAGGAGCTGAAGACGCAGTTGCAAGAGTTGCTTGATCGTGGTTTCATTCGGCCGAGTGTGTCACCTTAGGGTGCACCGGTCTTGTTTGTGAAAAAGAAGGATGGCACTATGAGAATGTGCATTGATTATCGTCAGCTGAACAAGTTGACTATCAAGAATCGGTATCCTTTGCCGAGAATTGATGATCTCTTTGATCAATTTCGGGGAGCTGCTGTGTTCTCTAAGATTGACTTAAGGTCAGGGTATTATCAGTTTAAGGTGAAGGATGTGGATGTGCCTAAGACAGCTTTCAGGACAAGGTATGGGCATTATGAGTTCCTTGTGATGCCGTTTGGTTTGACAAATGCTCCTGCTGCTTTCATGGACATGATGAATCGTGTGTTTCATGAATACCTGGACAAGTTCGTTGTGGTGTTCATTGATGATATCCTCGTGTACTCGCGTACTGAGGAGGAGCATGAAGAGCATTTGAGGATTGTGCTTCAAGCTTTGTTGGAGAATCAGCTTTATGCTAAGTTGAGCAAATGTGAGTTCTGGCTTAAGTAGGTGGTGTTTCTTGGGCATGTAGTTTCTGCTGAGGGGATTCGTGTTGATCCTCAGAAGATTGAGGCGGTGATGAACTGGAAGGTTCCTAAGTCTGTTCATGAGGTTCGTAGTTTCCTTGGTCTGGCGGGATACTACCGGAGGTTTGTGGATGGGTTTTCTAAGATTGCTGCACCTTTGACGAAGTTGTTGCAAAAGGATGTTAAGTATGAGTGGACGGAAGCGAGGCAGCAGGCTTTCGAGAAGCTGAAGGCGGCTTTGACGCAAGCTCCTATCTTGGTTCAGCCTGAGTCAGGGAAAGAGTTTGTGGTCTACAGTGATGCATCCTATGTTGGTTTGGGATGTGTGCTGATGCAAGAGGGTAAGGTGGTGACTTATGCATCGCGGCAGTTGAAGGTGCATGAGCGCAATTATCCTACGCATGATATTGAGTTGGCTGCAGTGGTCTTTGCTCTGAAGATTTGGAGACATTATCTGTATGGTGAGAAGTGTACTGTGTACACGGATCACAAGAGTTTGAGGTATCTGATGTCTCAAAAGGAGTTGAATCTTAGGCAGCGGCGTTGGTTGGAGTTACTCAAGGATTATGATCTGACGATTGAGTATCATCCTGGAAAGGCTAATGTTGTTGCGGATGCCTTGAGTAGGAAGGTAGCTGTTGAGCTAAGGGCTATGTTTGCCAGCTTGAGTATTTCGCGTGATGGTGGTCTTGTGGCTGAGTTGCAAGTGAAACCATCTTTGGTTCAGTTGATCAAGGAAAAGCAGTTGCTGGATGATTCCTTTGTGTCTCATGTTCAGGATATCGTGGAGGGTAGGCCTTCGGATTTCTGCTTTAATGATGATGGTGTGTTGTGTTTTGGGAGTCGAATAGTAGTGCCCGATGATGCTGAGTTAAGGCGTGCTATTCTGACAGAAGGTCATAGTAGTCCTTTTGCTATGCACCCTGGTAGTACTAAGATGTATCGTGATCTTCGTGATGAGTACTATTGGGTGGGTTTGAAGAAGGATGTTGCGGAGTTTGTGAGCAAGTGTATGGTGTGTCAGCGGGTTAAGGCTGAGCATCAGGTTCCTTCAGGGTTGTTGCAACCGTTGAGAATCCCTGAGTGGAAGTGGGAAAGGGTTACCATGGATTTTGTATCTGGTTTACCTTTGTCACCATCGAAGAAGAATTCTGTGTGGGTGATTGTGGATCGCCTGACGAAGTGTGCGCATTTCTTGCCTGTGCATACTACGTTTTCTTTGGATAAGCTTGCAGAGCTGTACATTGCTGAGATTGTGCGGCTGCATGGTGTGCCTAAGTCGATTGTGTCGGATAGGGATCCGAGGTTCACATCGCGTTTCTGGTAGTGTTTGCATCAAGCGTTGGGTACAAGGTTGAATTTCAGTACGTCTTATCATCCTCAGTCGGATGGTCAGTCAGAGCGTGTTATCCAGATTTTGGAGGATATGTTGAGGTGCTGCGTGATTGAGTTTCAAGGCTCTTGGGAGAAGCATATGCCTTTGGTGGAGTTTGCTTATAACAATAGTTATCAGGAAAGTATTCAAATGGCACCTTATGAGGCTTTGTACGGGAGGAAGTGTAGGACTCCTCTTTGTTGGGCTGAAACGGGTCAAAAGTTGGTTTCGATGCCGGCTTTGTTGAGAGGGACCACCGAGAAGGTGAAGCTCATTTGTGAGCGGTTGAAGGCAGCCTCTGATCGGCAAAAGTCTTACGCGGATTTGAAGCGTAAGGAGATTGAGTATGCGGTGGGTGACCGTGTGTTCTTGAAGGTTTCGCCTTGGAAGAAGGTGATGAGGTTTGGTCGGAAGGGTAAGTTGAGCCCTAGGTACATTGGACCATATGAGGTGATTGAGCGTGTGGGTCCTGTTGCGTATCGGTTGAGGTTACCTCAAGAGTTGGAGAAGATTCATGATGTGTTCCATGTTTCTATGCTCCGGAAGTATAGATCTGATCCTTCGCAAGTGATGCCTGTGGAGGAAGTGGAATTGAATCCCGATTTGACCTATGATGAGAAACCGGTGAAGGTTCTGGATGTGGATAGTAAGGTTCTTCGTGGCAAGACCATCGAGTTGGTAAAGGTGCTGTGGAAGCATCGTGGTGTTGAGGAAGCCACGTGGGAGCGGAAGGAAGACATGCTGAAGCAGTTTCCTTATCTCTTTCCTTCAGGTAAATTTCGAGGACGAAATTTCTTAAGGGGGGGGGGGGAGAGTTGTAACGCCCCGGTTTTGGGCTTAGAAGTTTTGGGCGTTGACCGGTTTGGTCAAAGTGATGTTCGAATATAAAAAGGTGAAATTAGGAAAGCCTAGTTCGGGTTGCATTAAAAATATGGAAAAATGTTCTAAAATCCTCTTTTAATATATATAAGTGAACTGTGAAATCAATTTTACAAAATGAGGTTTGGAAGGGTGACATTTTGGCTAGTGACCAAAATGTAATTTTTGAAAGTTGCGTGACTGTTTTAGAAAGGATTGAAACTTTGAATCTTTAAGGAGCTATTTACCCAAAGGGAGTTTCTCCAGATTTTTCTAAGATATTTAATGTTTTAATTCTGATTTTTAAACATAAAGAAAGTGGAGGGAAGTTATTTCTAACTAATTTTCTCCTAAAATCTCATTTTCTTTTCTCTCATTTTCTCTCAACCCAAACACTTTCTCTCCAGAGTTTTTCTTCTGATTTTGTCACCTAAACATCTCTTTTCAATTCTCTTTTGATTGCTAATCATCACATCAACAAAACCTCACCATTTGCTACTTGATTCTTCAAGGTTTTTGGTTCTAAAAGAGGAGAAACTCAAGTTTGGAGGTAAGAACGTCCTTCTCCTCTAAACTATCAGTTCTTTACTGAAATTCCTAAGTTCTCAATCCTTAATTGATGCTTTATAAATGGCTTTTAAGTTGTGTAATGGATCTTGGCTTTAAAATGCAAGATTTGGTGATTTTTGATGAATTTTCGTTTGATCTGTTAAAGCTGTGAATTGAGGTGTGTTTTTGATGTTAATTGAACATTATTTTGATAAGGAATTGAGTTTTGATTAATGCAATCCCGGATAGGTTGAATTTCCTAAGTTTAGCTTGTGATTCTTGGTTGTTTTTGAGGTGATCTTGTGGATCTGATGTTGCTGGAGGTATAAGGATGTTGTAAGGTTCTTTTTAGATGTTAAATGATGTTAAAGGATGTTTAGTTTTGATGGTTTATGGCTGGGCTTTGTTGAGGAGTTGTTTGGATGCATTTTCGGTTGTGTTTGGTGGCCGAAAATGGAGTGTGGATGAGAGCAGCGAGTTTAGGTGCTTTCATTGAAGCTATTAATGCATGATGATGCATTAATCCTCTGCTTTGATGTGTTAAAACAGGGGAGTCATCTTTGGATCCAAGTGTTGGTGATCCGGAAGCTTGAATTTGTGCTTCGGCAAGAGGCAAAGTGGAATCGGTGAGTGAAATTGGGTTTTCGGCTTTGAAACCAATGTCTTGGGAGCTTAGTCTAAGTCTAAACAACTTTACTAAGCTCAAGTGTAAGTTTTCGAAAAAAAACTCTCTAGTGGTGGCCATGGTTTGGTTGTTGTGCAATGTGGTTTATTGCATGTTTTAAATTCTGTTTTGAAAGCATGATTTAGCATGGTTATTGCTGATTTTGTAAGCCATATGTTGAAGGAAGCTCAAGGTAAGAGTTCCTTGTTTTTGAACATTGTTTAAATGTGGTTTGATGCTTAAAAATGCATGATGTTTATGGCTTGGTTAAATGCTTTAAAACAGTGGATTATTTGATGATAAAGATGTATATTGGCAAGTGATGTTTTGAAAAAGGTTAAGGTCACCAAGGTGGTTAAAAGTCCTTGAGTGAGCCTTGTGGATTCTAAGAACTTCATGGTGGTTAAAAGTCCATGAGTGATTCTTGTTAAGGTCACTAAGGTGGTTAAAAGTCCTTGAGTGAGCCTTGTTACTTAAGAACATCAAGGTGGTTAAAAGTCCTTGGATGGTTCTTGTTAAGGACACAAAGGTGGTTAAAAGTCCTTGTGTGGTCCTTGCCATGGTGTTTAAAAGTCCATGGGCCAAGGTGTTTAAAAGTCCTTGTGGCCAAGGTGTTTAAAAGTCCTTGGGGTGAAACTTGTAAAGGACACAAAGGTGGTTAAAAGTCCTTGTGTGGTCCTTGTGAATTGTAAGATCACAATGGTGTTTAAAAGTCCATGTGTGAGTCTTATGTTGATCTTGTTTTTAAAAGATGGAATTTATCACTTGTGGCCAATATGACATGTATTGATATGGAAGCATGTATTGCTTGTTTAAGGATGCTTGAAAGCATGTATAAATGATGTTTTGAAGAATGATTTATAAAGTGTTTTATAAATGCATTATTGAATGGTTTTAATGAGCATTCCTCACTAAGCTTTTGCTTACGCTCTCTCTCGTTTTCTTAAATCAATAATGCAGAACATTAAGGTGCATCGAGGGCAGCAAGGAAGGCAAGCAATCAAGTGGGAATTAAGCTCAAGTATGGGAAGGTTTTCTTAAACGCTTTTTAGCTCTTGGCATTTGGCAATGGGGGACCTATGTGAATGTTTTGGGAGATGTTTTGAACTCCCTAAGTATGTTTAATGTTGTTGGTAATGCTGGTTTTTGTAATTGGCCATTATATGTTGATTTGGAGGTTTTATGCTTGAATTGTTTGCTTGTGTAGGAAGCATGCCATTAGAATTGGGGCTTTCCATATTTGATGCTTAAATGTTGATTGGTTGAAGCAAATATGTCTCATGTATGTTGTATGAGTTGCTGGTAAAGTTTGGTAGCATTTGGAGCATGTTTAGTTGATCAATTGTGTGTTTTAGCAAGCAATTTGCTGCATTATGTGCAGGTCGTTTCGGAACAGTAGCTACCGTTCCGGAACGGGTGCCTTGTAGCAGCCCAGGCGTCCGAAACGGGAGACACCGTTTCGAAACGGAAAGCTCTCTGCCAGCCCTCGTTTCGGTACGCGTTGCGGAACGGCCCCGTGTTTCAGAACAGGCTCTCCCTGTTTCGGAACAGCCGACCGTTGGGGGCTGACATTGGCAGTTAAATGTTTTGGAATGTTTGCGATTTGGTCCTGAATCTTGTTTGTGCAATTGTAAGAGTTTGGGATGTCTGTTTGAGCTGAAATTTGACAGAGAAGCATGAAATCTGACTAATTACAAGATGGTAACTTTAATTTGGGTTAAGACCTCATAATTTACAGAATTTACAATTTGGTCCCTAAAGTTGTAAATTGTTCAATTGGGTCCCTGTTTGATCTCTGATGTTTATGATCTTTGAGTATGCTATTTGAGTGATCATAACTAGGGTTAATGTGCATCTAGACAAGTTTAAAAAGAAAAAAAAGGGTCGTTAATCAAGGTTGACTTTCGGGTTGACTTTTGTTTTCCCCGTGTGACTTTCTTAATTCGGGTCAACCGTCTAGGCCGGGTTAAGGGGGTTACATTTGGTGGTATCAGAGCTGAGTTCTCGAGTAACTGGGAATGTTGTATGCATGATTGAAGTATATGTGCTATGTATGCTTGATTGATTGAAAGCATGATGAGTGGTTTGTGAATTTGATGCAATTGAGTTGTATGTTGTGGTGAAACATGTTGTGGGTACCCATTGCCAAATCAAAGCTAATGATATGATGTTGATTTTTAAGTGAAATTGAGCTTGAGTACTTGGATTGCTTACCTTGCTGGACCTGACTTTGTTTATTTGCATTGTGATTGCATGGTTAAAGTATGGCACCACGTAGAGAGTTGAGAAGTAATGTGCGAGCTACGGCTCCGAATGAGAATGAGAATGAGGAGAATGCGGGAAGTGCAGTGTTACCTCCTCCTCCACCTGGTGGTGGTGGTGTTGAGGGAGAAAGAGCTGAAGCTGCAGCTGGTGCTGGAGCTGCTGGACCTGAGGTTGGTCAGGGGCAAGCTATGCCTGACATGACGATGTTGGTGCAAGCTATTGCTGGAGCTTTTCCAGCGGCAGTAGCTGGAGCTCAAGGAGCTGGGCATCAGGGAGATGTTGGTGTTAGACTACCCTTGGAGCGCTTACGCAGTCTTGGTGGGACTGAGTTCAGGGGTATGTCTGCTAAAGGTTTTGAATCCTGGATGGAGAGTACCAAGAGGATCTTGGGTCAGATGAGTTGCACTGATGTGCAAAAGCTGGGGTGTGTTGTATCTTTGCTTCAGGATGATGCTTATACGTGGTGGACGACCACTATAGCTGGGATGGCTGAAGCTGATATAACTTGGACATTCTTCCAGAATGTGTTCAATAGGAGGTATCTTGGTGTGAGGTATCTTGATGAAAAGAAGCGAGAGTTCATGTCTCTTACCCAGGGGAGCATGACTGTGGCTGCGTATGAGGTGCAGTTTGTTAGACTCAGTCAGTATGCGCCTGAGCTGGTACCTCTAAAAAAAGGACTACAAAACAAGTTCTAATCAAATTTTAGGAATTCATGTAATTGATTAGGAGCTTTACAACACAATTATATTGCAAAACCTCAATTTATGTACTTTTTACTCAGTTAAAATTCCAACGGGTCCATTGAAAGGCCCATTTAGACCTGCTCGTCTGAAACCTCTACAAAAAGGACCACAAAAATGTTTTATTCAAATATTAGAAGTTCAAATAATTGATTAGGAGATTTTCAACACAATTATATTGAAAAACCTCAATTTATGTACTTTTTACTCAGTTAAAATTCCAACGGGTCCAGTGAAAAGCCCATTTAGACCTGCTCGTCCGAAATCTCTACAAAAAGGACCGCAAAAATGTTTAATTCAAATATTAGGAGTTCAAATAATTGATTAAGAGCTTTTCAACACAATTATATTGCAAAACCTCAATTTCTGTACTCTTTACTCAGTTAAAATTCCAACGGGTCCGTTGATAGGCCCAATTCGACCCGCTCGTCCGAAACCGCTACAAAAAGGACTGCAAAACAAGTTTTAATCAAATATTAGGAGTTCAAATAATTCATTAGGAGCTTTTCAACACAATTATATTGCAAAACCTCAATTTCTGTACTTTTTACTCAGTTAAAATTCCAACGGGTCCATTGAAAGGCCATTTTTCAACCCGCTCGTCCGAAACCTCTACAAAAAGGACCACAAAAAGGTTTTATTCAAATATTAGGAGTTCAAATAATTGATTAGGAGCTTTTCAACACAATTATATTGCGAAACCTCAATTTCTGTTCTTTTTACTCAGTTAAAATTCCAACGGGCCCATTGAAAAGCCCATTTAGACCTACTCGTCTGAAACCTCTACAAAAAGGACCGCAAAAATGTTTTATTCAAATATTAGGAGTTCAAATAATTGATTAGGAGCTTTTCAACACAATTATATTGCAAAACCTCAATTTCTGTACTTTTTACTCAGTTAAAATTCCAACGGGTCCATTGAAAGGCCCATTTTGACCCTCTCGTCCGAAACCTCTACAAAAAGGACCGCAAAACAAGTTTTAATCAAATTTTAGGAGTTCATGTAATTGATTAGAAGCTTTTCAACACAATTACATTGCAAAACCTCAATTTCAGTACTTTTTACTTAGTTAAAATTCCAACGGGTCCATTGAAAGGCCCATTTAGACCTGCTCGTCCGAAAACTCTACAAAGAGGACCCCAAATATGTTTTATTCAAATATTAGGAGTTCAAATAATTGATTAGGAGCTTTTGAACACAATTATATTGCAAAACCTCAATTTCTGTACTTTTTACTTAGTTAAAATTCCAGCGGGTCCGTTGAAAGGCCCATTTCGACCCGCTCGTCCGAAACCTCTACAAAAAGGACCGCGAAACAAGTTATAATCAAATATTAGGAGTTCAAATAATTGATTAGGAACTTTTCAACACAATTATATTGCAAACAGCAATTTCTGTACTTTTTACTCATTTAAAATTCCAACGGGTCCATTAAAAGCCTCATTTCGACCCGCTCGTCCGAAACCTCTACAAGAAGGACTGCAAAACAAGTTTTAATCAAACTTTAGAAGTTCATGTAATTGGTTAGGATCTTTTCAACACAATTATATTGCGAAACCTCAATTTCTGTACTTTTTACTCAGTTAAAATTCCAACGGGTCCATTGAAAGGCCCATTTAGACCCGCTCGTCCGAATCCTCTACAAAAAGGACCGCAAAAATGTTTTATTCAAATATTAGGAGTTCAAATAATTGATTAGGAGCTTTTCAACACAATTATATTGCAAAACATCAATTTCTGTACTTTTTACTCAGTTAAAATTCCAACGGGTCCATTGAAAGGCCCATTTAGACCTGCTCGTCCGAAACCTCTACAAAAAGGACTGCAAAACAAGTTTTAATCAAATTTTAGTAGTTCATGTAATTGATTAGGAGCTTTTCAAAACAATTATATTGCAAAACCTCAATTTCTGTACTTTTTACTCAGTTAAAATTCCAACGGGTCCATTGAAAGGCCCATTTAGACATGCTCGTCTAAAACCTCTACAAAAAGGACCGCAAAAATGTTTTTTTCAAATATTAGGAGTTCAAATAATTGATTAGGAGCTTTTAAACACAATTATATTGCAAAACCTCAATTTCTATACTTTTTACTCATTTAAAATTCCAACGGGTCCATTGAAAGGCCCATTTCGACCCGCTCGTCCGAAACATCTACAAAAAGGACTGCAAAACAAGTTTTAATCAAATTTTAGGAGTTTATGTAATTGATTAGGAGCTTTTCAACACAACTATATTGCAAAACCTCAATTTCTGTACTTTTTACTGAGTTAAAATTCCAACGGGTCCATTGAAAGGCCCATTTCGACCCGCTCGTCCGAAACCTCTACAAAAAGGACCGCAAAACAGGTTTTAATCAAATTTTAGGAATTCATGTATTTGATTAGTAGCTTTTCAACACAATTATATTGCAAAACCGCAATTTCTATACATTTTACTTAGTTAAAATTCCAACGGGTCCATTGAAAGGCCCATTCAGACCTACTCGTCCGAAACCTCTACAAAAGGACCGCAAAAAAAGTTTTAATCAAATATTAGGAGTTCAAATAATTGATTAGGAGCTTTTCAAAACAATTATATTGCAAAACCGCAATTTGTGTACTTTTTACTCAGTTAAAATTCCAACGGGTCCATTGAAAGGACCATTTCAATCCGCTCGTCCGAAACCTCTAAAAAAAGGACTGCAAAACAAGTTCTAATGAAATTTTAGGAGTTCATGTAATTGATTAGGAACTTTACAACACAATTATATTGCAAAACCTCAATTTCTGTACTTTTTACTCAGTTAAAATTCCAACGGGTCCAGTGAAAAGCCCATTTAGACCTGCTCGTCCGAAATCACTAGAAAAAGGACCGCAAAAATGTTTAATTCAAATATTAGGAGTTCAAATAATTGATTAAAAGCTTTTCAACACAATTATATTGCAAAACCTCAATTTCTGTACTTTTTACTCATTTAAAATTCCAACGGGTCCATTGAAAGACCCATTTAGACCCGCTCGTCCGAAACCTCTACAAAAAGGATTGCAAAACAAGTTTTAATCAAATTTTAGGAGTTCATGTAATTGATTAGGATCTTTTCAAAACAATTATATTTTAAAACCTCAATTTCTGTACTTTTTACTTAGTTAAAATTCCAACGGATCCATTGAAAGGCCCATTTCAACCCGCTCGTCCGAAACCTCTACAAAAAGGACCGCAAAAATATTTTATTCAAATATTAGAAGTTCAAATAATTGATTAGGAGATTTTAAACACAATTATATTGCAAAACCACAATTTTTATACTTTTTACTCATTTAAAATTCCAACGGGTCCATTGAAAGGCCCATTTAGACCTGCTCGTCTGAAACCTCTACAAAAAGGACCGCAAAAATGTTTTATTCAAATATTAGGAGTTCAAATAATTGATTAGAAGGTTTTCAACACAATTATATTGCAAAACCTCAATTTCTGTACTTTTTACTCATTTAAAATTCCAACAGGTCCATTGAAAGGCCCATTTCGACCCGCTCGTCCGAAACCTCAACAAAAAGGACAACAAAACAAGTTTTAATCATACTTTAGGAGTTCATGTAATTGATTAGGAGCTTTTCAACACAATTATATTGCAAAACCTCAATTTCTGTACTTTTTACTCAGTTAAAATTCCAACGGGTCCATTGAAAGGCCTATTTAGACCTGCTCGTCCGAAACCTCTACAAAAAGGACCGCAAAAATGTTTTATACAAATATTATGAGTTCAAATAATTGATTAGGAGCTTTTCAAAACAATTATATTGCAAAACCTCAATTTCTTTACTTTTTACTCATTTAAAATTCCAACGGGTCCATTGAAAGGCCCATTTCGACCCGCTCGTCCGAAACCTCTACAAAAAGGACCGCAAAACAAGTTTTATCAAATATTAGGAGTTCAAATAATTGATTAGGAGATTTTCAACACAATTATATTGCAAAACCGCAATTTCTGTACTCTTTACTCAGTCAAAATTCCAATGGGTCCATTGAAAGGCCCATTTCGACCCCTAGTCCGAAACCTCTACAAAAACGACCGCAAAACAAGTTTTATCAAATATTAGGAGTTCAAATAATTGATTATGAGCTTTTCAACACAATTATATTGCAAAACCACAATTTCTGTACTTTTACTCAGTTAAAATTCCAACGGGTCCATTAAAATGCCCATTTCGACCCGCTCGTCCGAAACCTCTACAAAAGGACTGCAAAACAAGTTTAATCAAATTTTAGGAGTTCATGTAATTGATTAGGAGCTTTTCAACACAATTATATTGCAAAACCTCAATTTCTGTACTTTTTACTCAGTTAAAATTCCAACGGGTCCATTGAAAGGCCCATTTCGACCCACTCGTCCGAAACCTCTACAAAAAGGACTGCAAAACAAGTTTTAATCAAATTTTAGGAGTTCATGTAATTGATTAGGAGCTTTTCAACACAATTATATTGAAAAACCTCAATTTATGTACTTTTTACTCAGTTAAAATTCCAACGGGTCCATTGAAAGACCCATTTAGACCTGTTCGTCCGAAACCTCTACAAAAAGGACCGCAAAATTGTTTTATTCAAATATTAGGAGTTCAAATAATTGATTATGAGGTTTTCAACACAATTATATTGCAAAACCTCAATTTCTGTACTTTTTACTCATTTAAAATTCCAACGGGTCCATTGAAAGGCTCATTTAGACCCGCTCGTCCGAAACCTCTACAAAAGGACTGCAAAACAAGTTTCAATCAAGTTTTAGGAGTTCATCTAATTGATTAGGAGCTTTTCAACACAATTATATTGAAAAACCTCAATTTATGTACTTTTTACTCAGTTAAAATTCCAACGGGTCCATTGAAAGACCCATTTAGACCTGCTCGTCTGAAACCTCTACAAAAAGGACCGCAAAAATGTTTTATTCAAATATCAGGAGTTCAAATAATTGATTCAGAGCTTTTCAACGCAATTATATTGCAAAACCTCAATTTCTGTACTTTTTACTCAGTTAAATTTCCAACGGGTCCGTTGAAAAGCCCAATTCGACCCGCTCGTCCGAAACCTTTACAAAAAGGATTGCAAAACAAGTTTTAATCAAATATTAGGAGTTCAAATAATTCATTAGGAGCTTTTGAACACAATTATATTGCAAAACCTCAATTTATGTACTTTTTACTCAGTTAAAATTCCAACGGGTCCATTGAAAGGCCCATTTAGACCTGCTCGTCCGAGACCTCTACAAAAAGGACCACAAAAATGTTTTATTCAAATATTAGGAGTTCATGTAATTCATTAGGATCTTTTCAACACAATTATATTGCAAAACCTCAATTTCTGTACTTTTTACTCAGTTAAAATTCCAAAGGGTCCATTGAAAGGCCCATTTCGACCCGCTCGTCCGAAACCTCTACAAAAAGGACCGCAAAACAAGTTTTAATCAAATATTAGGAGTTCAAATAATTCATTAGGAGCTTTTCAACACAATTATATTGCAAAACCGCAATTTCTATACTTTTTACTTAGTCAAAATTCCAATGGGTCCATTGAAAGGCCCATTTCGACCCACTAGTCCGAAACCTCTACAAAAAGGACTGCAAAACAAGTTTTAATCAAAATTTAGGAGTTCATGTAATTGACTAGGCGCTTTTCAATACAATTATATTGCAAAACCTCAATTTATGTACTTTTTACTCAGTTAAAATTCCAACGGGTCCATTGAAAGACCCATTTCAACCCGCTCGTCCGAAACCTCAACAAAAAGGACTACAAAACAAGTTTTAATCAAATTTTAGGAGTTCATGTAATTGATTAGGAGCTTTTCAACACAATTATATTGCAAAACCTCAATTTCTGTACTTTTTACTTAGTTAAAATTCCAACGGGTCCATTGAAAGGCCCATTTAGACCTGCTCGTCCGAAACCTCTACAAAAAGGACCGCAAAAATGTTTTATACAAATATTAGGAGTTCAAATAATTGATTAGGAGCTTTTCAAAACAATTATATTGCAAAACCTCAATTTCTTTACTTTTTACTCATTTAAAATTCCAACGGGTCCATTGAAAGGCCCATTTCGACCCGCTCGTCCGAAAACTCTACAAAAAGGACCGCAAAACAAGTTTTATCAAATATTAGGAGTTCAAATAATTGATTAGGAGCTTTTCAACACAATTATATTGCAAAACCGCAATTTCTGTACTTTTTACTCAGTTAAAATTCCAACGGGTCCATTGAAAGGCCCATTTCGACCCACACGTCCGAAACCTCTACAAAAAGGACTGCAAAAGAAGTTTTAATCAAATTTTAGGAGTTCATGTAATTGATTAGGAGCTTTTCAACACAATTATATTGCAAAACCTCAATTTATGTACTTTTTACTCAGTTAAAATTCCAACGGGTCCATTGAAAGACCCATTTCGACCTGCTCGTCCGAAACCTCTACAAAAAGGACCGCAAAATTGTTTTATTCAAATATTAGGAGTTCAAATAATTGATTATGAGCTTTTCAACACAATTATATTGCAAAACCTCAATTTCTGTACTTTTTACTCATTTAAAATTCCAACGGGTCCATTGAAAGGCTCGTTTAGACCCGCTCGTCCGAAACCTCTACAAAAGGACTGCAAAACAAGTTTTAATCAAATTCTAGGAGTTCATCTAATTGATTAGGAGC
Organism: Hibiscus tridactylites; assembly: GCA_958450335.1. NCBI lineage: Eukaryota > Viridiplantae > Streptophyta > Magnoliopsida > Malvales > Malvaceae > Hibiscus > Hibiscus tridactylites. The sequence continues at coordinate 27,613 of CAUDLX010000213.1, forward strand.
TTTTCAAAACAATAATATTGCAAAACCTCAATTTTTTACTTTTTACTCAGTTAAAATTCCAACGGGTACATTGAAAGGCCCATTTCGACCCTCTCGTCCGAAACCTCTACAAAAAGGACCGCAAAACAAGTTTTAATTAAATTTTAGGAGTTCATGTAATTGATTAGAAGCTTTTCAACACAATTACATTGCAAAACCTCAATTTATGTACTTTTTACGCAGTTAAAATTCCAACGGGTCCATTGAAAGGCCCATTTCGACCCGCTCGTCTGAAACCTCTACAAAAAGGACCGCAAAAATGTTTTATTCAAATATTAGGAGTTCAAATAATTGATTAGGAGCCTTTCAACACAATTATATTGCAAAACCTCAATTTATGTACTTTTTACTCAGTTAAAATTCCAACGGGTCCATTGAAAGGCCCATTTAGACCTGCTCGTCTGAAACCTCTACAAAAAGGACCGCAAAATGTTTTATTCAAATATTTGGAGTTCAAATAATTGATTAGGAGCTTTTCAACACAATTATATTGCAAAACCTCAATTTCTGTACTTTTTACTCATTTAAAATTCCAATGGGTCCATTGAAAGACCCATTTTGACCCGCTCGTCCGAAACCTCAACAAAAAGGACTACAAAACAAGTTTTAATCAAATTTTAGGAGTTCATGTAATTGATTAGGACCTTTTCAACACAATTATATTGCAAAACCTCAATTTCTGTACTTTTTACTCAGTTAAAATTCCAATGGGTCCATTGAAAGGCCCATTTAGACCTGCTCATCCAAAACCTCTACAAAAAGGACCGCAAAAATGTTTTTGTAACCCCCGTAGCCCGGCCTAGACGGTTGTCCCGAACTAAGAATATTACACTGGGAAAACTAAAGTCAACCCGAAAGTCAACCTTGATTAACGACCCTTTTTTTCTTTTTAAACTTGTCTAGATGCACATTAAACCTAGGCACACTCTTGAGATAAGCATACTCAAAAATCACAACAATCAGAAAACGATAAGGGACCCAATTGCACAAAATACGAATTTAGGGACCAATTTGTAAATTCTGAAAATTAAGAGAACTTTACCAATTTTTAAGTTACCATTATGAAATTAGTCATGTTCCATCAATGCAGCGAGTCATAAAACCTCTTTTAAAAGTAAACACAATTCGATAAACCAAAGCAATGTTTGAAAACCCTTTTTAACAACATGCTTTAAATCATGCATTGCTCAAACATGAAAACCAACCCTTAGCTTAGAAAAGCTAAGTAATTCACTTCAAAGCACAACCTTGCAAAACCATTAATTTAACCATTCCATGCATGAACATCATATGCAAAGTTAAATACAAGATCCTTGGAAAACACTTCCACTTCACATTATACTTTTCTCATACTTGAAAATCATTTCAAAGAAAGAAACCTTTAAAAACCACTTACACCCTCAATTTTATCTCATGCATTAAACAAATGCAATACATGAACCACAAAATCAACATTTGCATTACATGCCTTTTTAAAACAAGCCTTCACAAGACTTCAATGCACCAAAGAGATTCCATGCACACAATGCAACATTCTCAATAGAAGATAAACACTTGTTCAAGCTAACAAGTAAAACATGCATTCATAGAACATTACACACTTCTCATGCAACCATGCATCATTTCAAGCATCTCATGCTTCATCATATTCAAGAACATTATATTGGCTTCCAAGTGATAATTCACAAACCATCATAACGCAAGACACAATCGGATACGCGGATTACAAGCGTTGCCCCACACACTTCATACACACTTCCGAACAACACAAGGTGGAGTTTACCGGTACAATCACAACCCCTCAACACCCGTGATGGAGTTTAACGGTACAATCACAACCCCTCAACATCACTCATCGGAAGTTGTATAATACACTAGCGAGAGCCGGGACACAACACAAGGCTTACACATGGAAGCTACCACAACCATTGTAATCACCTTAACCAAGCTCACACACGGGAGCAACCCTCCACCGTTGTGACGCTTAACAAAGTCCACCCATGAGAGCCAACCTCCATCATGGTGACTTTAACAAGGTTCACCCACGAGAGTCATCCTCCATCGTGGTGGCACTAAACCAAGCCCACCCACGAGAGCCAACCTCCATCGTAGTGGCACTAAACCAAGCCCACTCACGAGAGCCAACCTCCATCATGGTGACACCAATTTCCTCAATCGCTAGGATTCTTGGATGGAGTTTACGGTACAGTCACAACCCCCTCGACATCCAAGGCGACTCAATTCACGGTGCACCCAATCCTATAGCCGGCTAACTATATCCGATTAAAGTAACCAAGAACCACTTACATCACTTGCCAATATAACCATTTTACCACATTAATCCATTGTTTTACAAGCATAACCAAAATGCCAAAACCACCAATTACCATCATCAATCCACTGTTTTTGAAGCATTACACAAAGCCATTAAACAACATGCAACACTATGCATCAATTCCACAATTCCAATGTACAAAACCAAGGATCTCTTACCTTGAGCATCCTTCACACATGGCTTTCAAAACCAGCAGTAAACCATGCTAAAATATGCTTTCAAAACAGAATTTAAAACATGCAAATCACATGCATTGCATCCAACAATCACAAGTGCTTTAAAAAACAATTCATAACACAACCAAGAGAGAAATTCCATTTACTTACTCTTGAGCTTAGCTAAGTTGTTTAGACTTAAACTAAGCTCCCAAAACCTTCAAACCTTGGTTTTAAAGCTGAAAACCTAACTTCACTCACCGATACACAAAACAAGGCTAGCCAAAAAGCCTTCCAAGCATCCGAAACCTTCAACGCCACCTCTATTGCTCACGGATCATTCTCCCATGTTTCAAGCACACAACAACAGAGGATTAATGCATCATAATGCATTAAAAACACCATCAACACACCTAAACTCGCTGCTCTTTGCAAATCCAAGATTTTGGCTACCAAACACAACTGAAATCACCTCCAAACACTTCCAAGACTTAACCCAGCCAAGATCCATCACTTCGAACCATTTTTAAACATCAATTAACATCCAAAATGATCCCAAACACGTCCTTATACCTCCAGCATTAACAAAACACCAAGATCACCCCAAAAACCACCATTTTCACAAGTAAAAACTTAGGAAAATCAACCTATTCGGGATTGCATTGATCAAACTTCAATTATACATCATTTAGACATCCAAATTACATCAAAAAGACATCTCAAAACAGAGCCCAATCAATTATTACGAATTTCTTCAAAATTAAATCCAAATCTTGCATTTTAAGCCAAAATCAAGATCTCAACATCAAAACCTTTAATAAAACTCAAATCAAGGATTGAGAACTTGGGAATTTCAGTAAAGAACTGAGTATTTAGAGGAGAAGGACGTTCATACCTCTAAATGTGAGTTTCTCCTTGTTTAGAGCCAAAATTCTTGAAAATTCAATAAGCAAATGATGAGAATTTGGTGTAGGAATGATTAGAGATCAAATAGAGATTAAAATCTCATCTTTAGATGTAAAAATCAAAGGAAAAGTGGCTGGGGAAATGTGTTTGGCTGAGAGAAAAATGAGAGAAAAAGAAATGGGAAAGTTTTGACAAAAGTTAGTTATAAAGTCAAAAATATCTATTTCCCCTTTTTTCCTTTTATTAAAAATCATTAATTAAATCTTTAATATTAAGAAAAATCTGGAGAAAACTCTTCTTGGGTGAATTAGCTCCTTAAAGATTCAAAGTTTCAATCCTTTTAAAACAGTCACCAACTTTTCAAAAATTACATTTTAGTCACTAACTCGAAATGTCTTATTTCCAAACCTCATTTCGCAAAATTGATTTCACCACTCTCTTATATATAATAAAAGAGGATTTTTAGATATTTTTCCATATTTTTAATGCATCTAGAACTAGGTTTTCCTTAAAACCACCTTTTATATTCGAACCGAAAATCCGACCGGTCCAGTTCAAACCCAAAACTTCTAAGCCCAAAATTGGGGTGTTACAACTCTCCCCCCTTAAGAAATTTCGTCCTCGAAATTTCAACTGGCGAAAAGAGAACAACCAAACTTCTCAAAGCAACACACAAGGCAACACAGGAGACTTAACCACCACTGAACACTCTCCTCACAAAACTCCACCCAAACTCAACACCACCACATACTGTTCACGAATTCCAGAACACTCAAATGTTAACCACATCTTAACCTTTCACACTTCCGGACTGCACATAGCCCCAACATCCTGAAGAACCTCCAACTTTTACAGCATACACCACCTTAACTCATAACTCCCAAAACTTGTTCACACAGTGACACCAACCAATCCAGTTCAGCCACCATGTGACCCACAACCTTCACTGCTTCTAAAACTCCTTGCAAAACTACTCAACCTCTTTCAAAGACTACCACAACAAGCAAAAATTTTTAAGCATCAACTGCTTACCCAAACTTCTCAACGTATTGTTGACATTCCTTCACATCCACCGCTATCATTACCATAACGATTCACCAGGACTACTCACCTAACATACGAAAATCACATCACAAAACCCCAACCTTGACTTCGCCAGCCGTTCCATACACCACCAGCCGTCTTCAGACGGAATTTACTTAATCACAACCAGCCAACCACTTCTCACAAGAACCTGTCCAACCAACAATGGCCTTTGATCTTACATTGCCTTTCCACTACAAGTTTTGACTACAACACTTGCCTTACTAGAACATCGCCCAACCTATACATACATATTTAGGTTACGAAACTTCTATTCTCCCGGGCCAACCCTTTTCTACAACCCACAACAAAACCTCTTCTCAACTCCTCAAAGGTTGCTATGAACCATCACCTACATACACAACCCTTCTACTACTACATCAATGCCAAGTTACCTCAGCACTTTGGAACACATCCACTAACTTACTACATCACTTAACACCAAGAAACTATCACTTCTACTAGCTATTCACAACCACTCTAACCGATTCTAACTTCAATCGGTAATCTCCTCACCACCATACCGCTAAACTCATTAAGCGCCAAACACTTTCCTTCTACCAACATGCTATACCGCACTCACTATTACTGACAACTCGCTTAATACCCTCCATTACTTCTAACATTCTCCTAGCACCAACACAACTTTTAAAACCCCCATCCAATCTAACCCTATCACAACACTAACGGACCCGATTAACTATCAGCGAGTGTGAACGTTCGTATGCATGGTCACCAATATGCCCTATCAATGCCTGATGTACATGCATGCAAAACCTCTAATGTCATGTCACATGTATGCATGGACCAGTACATATATAATATAGCATATAACAAATGATTTTAACTGTGCATGTATGTCGGTTCACACCCACCAATAACATCCTCAGAATTCGCCTAAAAACAACCTCCTATCTCACTTCCAACTTGACCAACTCCATCATTCTAACAACCCATTATCCACAAGATACTCACTAATGCCCTCTTCACACTAAAGTTGTTTTCAAAACAACACCAACTACTACCCCAAACATGCTAGCAACGAGACCATACCCACTACGCAAGGAAATACCAACTGAAACCAAACTAAGATACTAGAGCAAAGGTTACTTAACAAGGTTACCTGTAAACACCTCACTGCCCCGGAGCTTCAACAGACAAGCTCTCTTCCTCGCAGAACCATCATTCTCCAGCCGCACCGCTGCAGCATCAGCTAACACATTAAGGTCATCACCATCTCCCCGCGGTAAAGAACCCTGAATACCCCGAGCCAACTTCAAACAATTACGTCTCAAATGTCCAACAGACCCACAATTCCAACAGGTTTCATTCTCCAAGCTCCTCACACCTTTCTGCCCTTCCTGCCACCTTCGAACTTTGTCTCGGCCGCGCCCACTACCCTTCAGAGACCCTTTTGCTACCACTGAAGCTGATCTTACCACATGAGGACAATTCCGCTTCACATGCTCTTTAGAACCAAAGTTCCAACAAACTCCTGCGCCCCAACAACCTCCAACATGACACTTCCCACAGCGGTCACACATCGGCAACAGAGCTATCCCTCATTGATCAAGTAGCACTTGCCCCAAATCTGCACTACCATCCAAGCTTCGATTCAAGCAAAACCTTCTATCACGTCGCCTCTTACGCTGGCCGCTCCCGAGGTCAGTACCCACAACTCTCTTGCTTAAACTTTTCTCACCTTCAAAAACTGAAACCACACCCTCACATTGCTTAACCCTTGGGAATTTCTCTCCAAGATACCTTTCATAAAAGGCAGACACAAAGAAGTCCCAATCTATATCGTGGATGTGCGATGCCACCGCCACAGATGTCCACCAGGCACAAGCGTCCTCCAACATCAATGAGACAACACTTCCCAGCTTACAGGCATAGTCACAACCTTCCTGATCCAAAATCAGAATTACACTGGCCAACCAGGCCTCGAACGTCTTAGGTGTCGAACCATGATACTCCACAGCTCCCAAATCATGTAAACGCCGTTTCGACAAACCCGCACATCCCACAGCCGGCACGTCTACAGGCCTTACTTTTGCCACAGCCTGAGATGTTCCCAACACCTCTTGAACAATAGGTGATGAACTCTTCATCACAGAACCAACTTCTTCCTCCTGCCTTACTACCTCAACTCCAGGCACTGAAGACTGAGACGAAACACCTCCATTAAAAGGTGAATTCCACACCTTAACAACCTGCTCTAAAGCAGCAACCATCTCACCAAACTGCCATTCTCTCATCGATTTCACCATGCTATTAACAGCAAACAATCATAACAAAACAAACAAATCGATCAGACCAGCTTTAAGCAAGGATTCAAAACTCCAACTCCAAAATAACACAATAGCTATAATAATAAGGCAATGGGTATCCCGAATTCTCCCCTTTTACATGACATAACAGTCAATAAAAACATGGATATCACAACATCGAGCATATCAATCAACATATTTCGATCATGCTCTCATCAAACAACATTCACTAGTAACAGCATAATATCAACATATCATACCCATCACACATTCATCATTCATAAAATCAGCTCACATCACCAGCATAACATCAGCACAAATCCACATTAGCTCAACGAAAATTTACAATCAAAAAGCATGCTAAAAACATCAACAATTCGCTCAAAGACACACTTTCCAACCGACTTTCAACCACACATCAGAATAAACATTAAACACCTATTACGACAATTTACCATTTCCCCCAAGCTTTCGCAACTCAGCTCTGATACCACCAAATGTAACCCCCGTAGCCCGGCCTAGACGGTTGTCCCGAACTACGAAGATTACACGGGGAAAACCAAAGTCAACCCGAAAGTCAACCTTGATTAACAACCTTTTTTTCTTTTTAAACTTGTCTAGATGCACATTAAACCTAGGCATACTCTTGAGATAAGCATACTCAAAAATCACAGCAATCGGAAAACGATAAGGGACCCAATTGCACAAAATACGAATTTAGGGACCAATTTGTAAATTCTGAAAATTAAGAGGACTTTACCAATTTTTAAGTTACCATTACGAAATTAGTCATGTTCCATGCCTCTCTACCAAATTTCATCTCAAACGAACATCTCAAACTCAAGCAATTGCACATACAAGAGTCGGGACTAAAACGTAAAGCTTGCAAACCTCAAAACCATTCAAATTTTATGCCCAACGGTCAAGTGTGCCGAAACGGGTCTAGGCCGTTCAGGAACACCCCTTGGCAATAGCCAAAGTGTTCAGAAACGGTCTAGGCCGTTCAGGAACACCCAGGCCAAAACAAGGGCATGTTTCGAAACAGGCAAGGGTGTTTCGAAACACCCTGCCCAGAAACAGCAGATAGGCCTGTTTTAACACCTTTAAACCCCCATCAAACATGCTCCAAACCATTCCACAATAAATCAACAACATGCCAAGCATCATACCTACCAATTTGCATCAAAATCTAGATACAAAACCACCCCTAGGTGCACCAACTCATTCAACACATCCAACACTCAATCATGCTTTTAAAACAAGAAGCATAGCATAACGACTTAAGAATAAGAAGATTCAAACGTTGCAAGCATTAAACCACATAGTTCAAAATCATAAACCAAACTTGTCCAACATACACAATCTCATTAAACATCAACATAAGAGATTCTCCCCCATTGCCTTTATTATCTATAGCTATTAACCGAGACATACATCTCAAGTGGAGCTCTCCTTGAATCCCTTGCTTCTCGCTGTCCCAACTTCAAATATCTGCATTGATGGACAAAAAGGAGCGTAAGCACATAATGCTTAGTGAGGAATGCTCAAAACCAAAACACCATCAATGCAGCGAGTCATAAAACCTCTTTTAAAAGTAAACACAATTCGATAAACCAAAGCAATGTTTGAAAACCCTTTTTAACAACATGCTTTAAATCATGTATTGCTCAAACATGAAAACCAACCCTTAGCTTAGAAAAGCTAAGTAATTCACTTCAAAGCACAACCTTGCAAAACCATCAATTTAACCATTCCATGCATAAACATCATATGCAAAGTTAAATACAAGATCCTTGGAAAACACTTCCACTTCACATTATACTTTTCTCATACTTGAAAATCATTTCAAAGCAAGAAACCTTTAAAAACCACTTACACCCTCAATTTTATCTCATGCATTAAACAAATGCAATACATGAACCACAAAATCAACATTTGCATTACATGCCATTTTAAAACAAGCCTTCACAAGACTTCAATGCACCAAAGAGATTCCATGCACACAATGCAACATTCTCAATAGAAGATAAACACTTGTTCAAGCTAACAAGTAAAACATGCATTCATAGAACATTACACACTTCTCATGCAACCATGCATCATTTCAAGCATCTCATGCTTCATCATATTCAAGAACATTATATTGGCTTCCAAGTGATAATTCACAAACCATCATAACGCAAGACACAATCGGATACGCGGATTACAAGCGTTGTCCCACACGCTTCATACACACTTCCGAACAACACAAGGTGGAGTTTACCGGTACAATCACAACCCCTCAACACCCGTGATGGAGTTTAACGGTACAATCACAACCCCATTTACTTACTCTTGAGCTTAGATAAGTTGTTTAGACTTAAACTAAGCTCCCAAAACCTTCAAACCTTGGTTTTAAAGCTGAAAACCCAACTTCACTCACCGATACACAAAACAAGGCTAGCCAACAAGCCTTCCAAGCATCCGAAACCTTCAACGCCACCTCTATTGCTCACGGATCATTCTCCCCTGTTTCAAGCACACAACAACAGAGGATTAATGCATCATAATGCATTAAAAACACCATCAACACACCTAAACTCGCTGCTCTTTGCAAATCCAACATTTCGTCTACCAAACACAACCGAAATCACCTCCAAACACTTCCAAGACTTAACCCAGCCAAGATCCATCACTTCTAACCATTTTTAAACATCAATTAACATCCAAAATGATCCCAAACACGTCCTTATACCTCCAGCATTAACAAAACACCAAGATCACCCCAAAAACCACCATTCTCACAAGTAAAAACTTAGGAAAATCAACCTATTCGGGATTGCATTGATCAAACCTCAATTATACATCATTTAGACATCCAAATTACATCAAAAAGACATCTCAAAACAAAGCCCAATCAATTATTACGAATTTCTTCAAAATTAAATCAAAATCTTGCATTTTAAGCCAAAATCAAGATCTCAACATCAAAACCTTTAATAAAACTCAAATCAAGGATTGAGAACTTGGGAATTTCAGTAAAGAACTGAGTATTTAGAGGAGAAGGACGTCCATACCTCTAAATGTGAGTTTCTCCTTGTTTAGAGCCAAAATTCTTGAAAATTCAATAAGCAAATGATGAGAATTTGGTGTAGGAATGATTACAGATCAAATAGAGATTAAAATCTCATCTTTAGAGGTAAAAATCAGAGGAAAAGTGGATGGGGAAATGTGTTTGGCTGAGAGAAAAATGAGAGAAAAAGAAATGGGAAAGTTTTGACAAAAGTTAGTTATGAAGTAAAAAATATCTATTTCCCCTTTTTTCTTTTATTAAAAATCATTAATTAAATATTTAATATTAAGAAAAATCTGGAGAAAACTCTTCTTGGGTAAATTAGCTCCTTAAAGATTCAAAGTTTCAATCCTATTAAAATAGTCACCAACTTTTCAAAAATTACATTTTAGTCACTAACTCAAAATGTCTTATTTCCAAACCTCATTTCGCAAAATTGATTTCACCACTCTCTTATATATAATAAAAGAGGATTTTTAGATATTTTTCCATATTTTTAATGCATCCCGAACTAGGTTTTCCTTAAAACCACCTTTTATATTAGAACCGAAAATCCGACCGGTCCAGTTCAAACCCAAAACTTCTAAGCCCAAAATTGGGGTGTTACAGTTTTATTCAAATATTAGGAGTTCAGATAATTGATTAGGAGCTTTTCAACACAATTATATTGCAAAACCTCAATTTCTGTACTTTTTACTCAGTTAAAATTCCAACGGGTCCATTGAAAGGCCCATTTCGACCCTCTCGTCCGAAACCTCTACAAAAAGGACCGCAAAAGAAGTTTTAATCAAATTTTAGGAGTTCATGTAATTGATTAGGAGCTTTTCAACACAATTATATTGCAAAACCTCAATTTCTGTACTTTTTACTCAGTTAAAATTCCAACGGGTCCATTGAAAGGACCATTTAGACCTGCTCGTACGAAACCTCTACAAAAAGGACCGCAAAAATGATTCATTCAAATATTAGGAGTTCAAATAATTGATTAGGAGCTTTTCAACACAATTATATTGCAAAACCTCAATTTACGTACTTTTTACTCAGTTAAAATTCCAACGGGTCCATTGAAAGGCCCATTTAGACCTGCTCGTCCGAAACCTCTACAAAAAGGTCCGCACAAATGTTTTATTCAAATATTAGGAGTTCAAATAATTGATTAGGAGCTTTTCAACACAATTATATTGCAAAACCTCAATTTCTGTACTTTTTACTAAGTTAAAATTCCAACGGGTCCATTGAAGACCCATTTCGACCCGCTCGTCCGAAACCTCAACAAAAAGGACTACAAAACAAGTTTTAATCAAATTTTAGGAGTTCATGTAATTGATTAGGAGCTTTTCAACACAATTATATTGCAAAACCTCAATTTTTGTACTTTTTACTCAGTTAAAATTCCAACAGGTCCATTGAAAGGCTCATTTAGACATGCTCGTCCGAAACCTCTACAAAAAGGACCATAAAAATGTTTTATTCAAATATTAGGAGTTCAAATAATTGATTAGGAGCTTTTCAACACAATTATATTGCAAAACCTCAATTTATGTACTTTTTACTCAGTTAAAATTCCAATGGGTCCATTGAAAGGCCCATTTAGACCTGCTCGTCCGAAACCTCTACAAAAAGGATCGCAAACATGTTTTATTCAAATATTAGGAGTTCAAATAATTTTTTAGGAGCTTTTCAACACAATTATATTGCAAAACCTCAATTTCTGTACTTTTTACTCATTTAAAATTCCAACGGGTCCATTGAAAGGCCTATTTCGACCCTCTCGTCCGAAACCTCTACAAAAAGGACCGCAAAACAAGTTTTAATCAAATTTTAGGAGTTCTTGTAATTGATTAGAAGCTTTTCAACACAATTACTTTGCAAAACCATAATTTCTGTACTTTTTACTTAGTTAAAATTCCAACGGGTCCATTGAAAGGCCCATTTAGACCTGCTCGTCTGAAACCTCTACAAAGAGGACCGCAAAAATGTTTTATTCAAATATTAGGAGTTCAAATAATTGATTAGGAGCTTTTGAACACAATTATATTGCAAAACCTCAATTTATGTACTTTTTACTCAGTTAAAATTCCAATGGGTCCATTGAAAGGCCCATTTAGACCTGCTCGTCCGAAACCTCTACAAAAAGGACAGCAAACATGTTTTATTCAAATATTAGGAGTTCAAATAATTGATTAGGAGCTTTTCAACACAATTATATTGCAAAACCTTAATTTCTGTACTTTTTACTCATTTAAAATTCCAACGGGTCCATTGAAAGGCCTATTTCGACCCTCTCGTCCGAAACCTCTACAAAAAGGACCGCAAAACAAGTTTTAATAAAATTTTAGGAGTTCTTGTAATTGATTAGAAGCTTTTCAACACAATTACATTGCAAAACCTTAATTTCTGTACTTTTTACATAGTTAAAATTCCAACGGGTCCATTGAAAGGCCCATTTAGACCTGCTCGTCTGAAACCTCTACAAAGAAGACCACAAAAATGTTTTATTCAAATATTAGGAGTTCAAATAATTGATTAGGAGCTTTTGAACACAATTATATTGCAAAACCTCAATTTCTGTACTTTTTACTCAGTTAAAATTCCAGCGGGTCCGTTGAAAGGCCAATTTCGACCCGCTCGTCCGAAACCTCTACAAAAAGGACCGCAAAACAAGTTTTAATCAAATATTAGGAGTTCAAATAATTGATTAGGAGCTTTTCAACGCAAATATATTGCAAAACCGCGATTTCTATACTTTTTACTTAGTTAAAATTCCAACGGGTCCATTGAAAGGCCCATTTAGACCTGCTCGACCGAAACCTCTACAAAAAGGACCACAAAAATGTTTTATTCAAATATTAGGAGTTCAAATAATTGATTAGGAGCTTTTCAACACAATTATATTGCAAAACCTCAATTTCTGTACTTTTTACTCGGTTAAAATTCCAACGGGTCCATTGAAAGGCCCATTTCGACCCTCTCGTCCGAAACCTCTACAAAAAGGACCGCAAAAAAAGTTTTAATCAAATTTTAGGAGTTCATGTAATTGATTAGGAGCTTTTCAACACAATTATATTGCAAAACCTCAATTTATGTACTTTTTACTCAGTTAAAATTCCAACGGGTCCATTGAAAGGCCCATTTAGACCTGCTCGTCCGAAACATCTACAAAAAGGACCGCAAAAATGTTTTATTCAAATATTAGAAGTTCAAATAGTTGATTAAGAGCTTTTCAACACAATTATATTGCAAAACCGCAATTTCTGTACTTTTTACTCATTTAAAATTCCAACGGGTCCATTGAAAGGCCCATTTCGACCCGCTCGTCCGAAACCTCTACAAAAAGAACTGCAAAACAAGTTTTAATCAAATTTTAGGAGTTCATGTAATTGATTAGGAGCTTTTCAACACAATTATATTACAAAACCTCAATTTGTACTTTTTACTCTGTTAAAATTCCAACGGGTCCATTAAAAGGCCCATTTAGACCTGCTCGTCCGAAACCTCTACAAAAAGGACTGGAAAAATGTTTTATTTAAATATTAAGAGTTCAAATAATTGATTATGAGGTTTTCAACACAATTATATTGCAAATCCTCAATTTATGTACTTTTTACTCATTTAAAATTCCAACGGGTCCATTGAAAGGCTCATTTAGACCCGCTCGTCCGAAACCTCTACAAATGGACTGCAAAACAAGTTTTAATCAAATTTTAGGAGTTCATCTAATTAATTAGGAGCTTTTCAAAACAATTATATTGCAAAACCTAATTTTTGTACTTTTTACTCAGTTAAAATTCAAACGGGTACATTGAAAGGCTCATTTCGACCCTCTCGTCCGAAACCTATACAAAAAGGACCGAAAAACAAGTTTTAATCAAATTTTAGGAGTTCATGTAATTGATTAGAAGCTTTTCAACACAATTACGTTGCAAAACCTCAATTTCTGTACTTTTTACTTAGTTAAAATTCGAACGGGTCCATTGAAAGGCCCATTTCGACCCGCTCGTCAGAAACCTCTACAAAAAGGACCGCAAAAATGTTTTATTCAAATATTAGGAGTTCAAATAATTGATTAGGAGCTTTTCAACACAATTATATTGCAAAACCTCAATTTTTGTACTTTTTAATCATTTAAAATTCCAACGGGTCCATTGAAAGGCCCATTTCGACCCGCTCGTCCGAAACCTCAACAAAAAGGACTACAAAACAAGTTTTAATCAAATTTTAGGAGTTTATGTAATTGATTAGGAGCTTTTCAACACAATTATATTGCAAAACCTCAATTTCTGTACTTTTTACTCAGTTAAAATTCCAACGGGTCCATTGAAAGGCCCATTTAGACCTGTTCGTCCGAAACCTCTACAAAAAGGACCGCAAAAATGTTTTATTCAAATATTAGAAGTTCAAATAATTGATTAGGAGCTTTTCAACACAATTATATTGCAAAACCTCAATTTTTGTACTTTTTACTCAGTTAAAATTCAACGGGTCCATTGAAAGGCCCATTTCGACCCTCTCGCCCGAAACCTCTACAAAAAGGACCGCAAAACAAGTTTTAATCAAATTTTAGGAGTTCATGTAATTGATTAGAAGCTTTTCAACACAATTACATTGCAAAACCTCAATTTCTGTACTTTTTACTTAGTTAAAATTCCAACGGGTCCATTGAAAGGCTCATTTAGACCTGCTCGTCCGAAACCTCTACAAAGAGGACCGCAAAAATGTTTTATTCAAATATTAGGAGTTCAAATAATTGATTAGGAGCTTTTGAACACAATTATATTGGAAAACCTCAATTTCTATACTTTTTACTCAGTTGAAATTCCAACGGGTCCGTTGAAAGGCCCATTTCGACCCGCTCGTCCGAAACCTCTACAAAAAGGACCGCAAAATAAGTTTTAATCAAAAATTAGGAGTTCAAATAATTTATTAGGAGCTTTACAACACAATTATATTGCAAAACCGCAATTTCTGTACTTTTTACTCAGTTAAAATTCCAACGGGTCTATTGAAAGGCCCATTTCGACTCGCTCGTCCGAAACCTCTACAAGAAGGACTGCAAAACAAGTTTTAATCAAATTTTAGGAGTTCATGTAATTGATTAGGAGCTTTTCAAAACAATTATATTGCAAAACCTCAATTTCTGTACTTTTTACTCTGTTAAAATTCCAACGGGTCCATTCAAAGGCCCATTTAGACCCGCTCGTCCGAAACCTCTACAAAAAAGACTGCAAAACAAGTTTTAATCAAATTTTAGGAGTTCATGTATTTGATTAGGAGCTTTTCAAAACAATTATATTGCAAAACATCAATTTATGTACTTTTTACTCAGTTAAAATTCCAACGGGTCCATTGAAAGGCCCATTTAGACCTGCTCATCCGAAACCTCTACAAAAAGGTCCGCAAAAATGTTTTATTCAAATTTTAGGAGTTCAAATAATTGATTAGGAGCTTTTCAACACAATTATATTGCAAAACCTCAATTTCTGTACTTTTTACTCATTTAAAATTCCAACGGGTCCATTGAAAGGCCCATTTAGACCCGCTCGTCAGAAACCTCTACAAAAATGACTGCAAAACAAGTTTTAATCAAATTATAGGAGTTCATGTATTTGATTAGGAGCTTTTCAAAACAATTATATTGCAAAACATCAATTTATGTACTTTTTACTCAGTTAAAATTCCAACGGGTCCATTGAAAGGCCCATTTAGACCTGCTCCTCCGAAACCTCTACAAAAAGGTCCGCAAAAATGTTTTTTTTAAATATTAGGAGTTCAAATAATTGATTAGGAACTTTTAAACACAATTATATTGCAAAACCTCAATTTCTGTACTTTTTACTCATTTAAAATTCCAACGGGTCCATTGAAAGGCCCATTTCGACCCGCTCGTCCGAAACATCTACAAAAGGACTGCAAAACAAGTTTTAATCAAATTTTAGGAGTTCATGTAATTGATTAGGAGCTTTTCAACACAAGTATATTGCAAAACCTCAATTTCTGTACTTTTTACTTAATTAAAATTCTAACAGGTCCATTGAAAGGCCCATTTAGACCTGCTCGTCCGAAACCTCTACAAAGAGGACCGCAAAAATGTTTTATTCAAATATTAGGAGTTCAAATAATTGATTAGGAGCTTTTCAACACAATTATATTGCAAAACCTCAATTTCTGTACTTTTTACTCATTTAAAATTCCAACGGGTCCATTGAAAGGCCCATTTAGACCCGCTCGTCAGAAACCTCTACAAAAAGGAATGCAAAACAAGTTTTAATCAAATTTTAGGAGTTCATGTATTTGATTAGGAGCTTTTCAAAACAATTATATTGCAAAACATCAATTTATGTAGTTTTTACTCAGTTAAAATTCCAACGGGTCCATTGAAAGGCCCATTTAGACCTGCTCCTCCGAAACCTCTACAAAAAGGTCCGCAAAAATGTTTTTTTTAAATATTAGGAGTTCAAATAATTGATTAGGAACTTTTAAACACAATTATATTGCAAAACCTCAATTTCTGTACTTTTTACTCATTTAAAATTCCAACGGGTCCATTGAAAGGCCCATTTCGACCCGCTCGTCCGAAACATCTACAAAAGGACTGCAAAACAAGTTTTAATCAAATTTTAGGAGTTCATGTAATTGATTAGGAGCTTTTCAACACAAGTATATTGCAAAACCTCAATTTCTGTACTTTTTACTTAATTAAAATTCTAACAGGTCCATTGAAAGGCCCATTTAGACCTGCTCGTCCGAAACCTCTACAAAGAGGACCGCAAAAATGTTTTATTCAAATATTAGGAGTTCAAATAATTGATTAGGAGCTTTTGAACACAATTATATTGCAAAACCTCAATTTCTGTACTTTTTACTCAGTTAAAATTCAACGGGTCCACTGAAAGGCCCATTTCGACCCTCTCGCCCAAAACCTCTACAAAAAGGACCGCAAAACAAGTTTTAATCAAATTTTAGGAGTTCATGTAATTGATTAGAAGCTTTTCAACACAATTACACTGCAAAACCTCAATTTCTGTACTTTTTACTAGGTTAAAATTCCAACGGGTCCATTGAAAGGCTCATTTAGACCTGCTCGTCCGAAACCTCTACAAAAAGGACCGCAAAAATGCTTTATTCAAATATTAGGAGTTCAAATAATTGATTATGAGCTTTTCAACACATTTATATTGCAAAACCTCAATTTCTGTACTTTTTACTCATTTAAAATTCCAACGGGTCCATTGAAAGGCCCATTTCGACCCACTCGTCCGAAACCTCTACAAAAAGGACTGCAAAATAAGTTTTAATCAAATTTTAGGAGTTCATGTAATTGATTAGGAGCTTTTCAACACAATTATATTGCAAAACCTCAATTTATGTACTTTTTACTCAGTTAAAATTCCAACGGGTCCATTGAAAGGCCCATTTAGACCTGCTCGTCCGAAACATCTACAAAAAGGACCGCAAAAATGTTTTATTCAAATATTAGAAGTTCAAATAGTTGATTAAGAGCTTTTCAACACAATTATATTGCAAAACCGCAATTTCTGTACTTTTTACTCATTTAAAATTCCAACGGGTCCATTGAAAGGCCCATTTCGACCCGCTCGTCCGAAACCTCTACAAAAAGAACTGCAAAACAAGTTTTAATCAAATTTTAGGAGTTCATGTAATTGATTAGGAGCTTTTCAACACAATTATATTACAAAACCTCAATTTGTACTTTTTACTCTGTTAAAATTCCAACGGGTCCATTAAAAGGCCCATTTAGACCTGCTCGTCCGAAACCTCTACAAAAAGGACTGGAAAAATGTTTTATTTAAATATTAAGAGTTCAAATAATTGATTATGAGGTTTTCAACACAATTATATTGCAAATCCTCAATTTATGTACTTTTTACTCATTTAAAATTCCAACGGGTCCATTGAAAGGCTCATTTAGACCCGCTCGTCCGAAACCTCTACAAATGGACTGCAAAACAAGTTTTAATCAAATTTTAGGAGTTCATCTAATTAATTAGGAGCTTTTCAAAACAATTATATTGCAAAACCTAATTTCTGTACTTTTTACTCTGTTAAAATTCAAACGGGTACATTGAAAGGCTCATTTCGACCCTCTCGTCCGAAACCTATACAAAAAGGACCGAAAAACAAGTTTTAATCAAATTTTAGGAGTTCATGTAATTGATTAGAAGCTTTTCAACACAATTACGTTGCAAAACCTCAATTTCTGTACTTTTTACTCAGTTAAAATTCGAACGGGTCCATTGAAAGGCCCATTTCGACCCGCTCGTCAGAAACCTCTACAAAAAGGACCGCAAAAATGTTTTATTCAAATATTAGGAGTTCAAATAATTGATTAGGAGCTTTTCAACACAATTATATTGCAAAACCTCAATTTTTGTACTTTTTAATCATTTAAAATTCCAACGGGTCCATTGAAAGGCCCATTTCGACCCGCTCGTCCGAAACCTAAACAAAAAGGACTACAAAACAAGTTTTAATCAAATTTTAGGAGTTTATGTAATTGATTAGGAGCTTTTCAACACAATTATATTGCAAAACCTCAATTTCTGTACTTTTTACTCAGTTAAAATTCCAACGGGTCCATTGAAAGGCCCATTTAGACCTGTTCGTCCGAAACCTCTACAAAAAGGACCGCAAAAATGTTTTATTCAAATATTAGAAGTTCAAATAATTGATTAGGAGCTTTTCAACACAATTATATTGCAAAACCTCAATTTTTGTACTTTTTACTCAGTTAAAATTCAACGGGTCCATTGAAAGGCCCATTTCGACCCTCTCGCCCGAAACCTCTACAAAAAGGACCGCAAAACAAGTTTTAATCAAATTTTAGGAGTTCATGTAATTGATTAGAAGCTTTTCAACACAATTACATTGCAAAACCTCAATTTCTGTACTTTTTACTTAGTTAAAATTCCAACGGGTCCATTGAAAGGCTCATTTAGACCTGCTCGTCCGAAACCTCTACAAAGAGGACCGCAAAAATGTTTTATTCAAATATTAGGAGTTCAAATAATTGATTAGGAGCTTTTGAACACAATTATATTGGAAAACCTCAATTTCTATACTTTTTACTCAGTTGAAATTCCAACGGGTCCGTTGAAAGGCCCATTTCGACCCGCTCGTCCGAAACCTCTACAAAAAGGACCGCAAAATAAGTTTTAATCAAAAATTAGGAGTTCAAATAATTTATTAGGAGCTTTACAACACAATTATATTGCAAAACCGCAATTTCTGTACTTTTTACTCAGTTAAAATTCCAACGGGTCTATTGAAAGGCCCATTTCGACTCGCTCGTCCAAAACCTCTACAAGAAGGACTGCAAAACAAGTTTTAATCAAATTTTAGGAGTTCATGTAATTGATTAGGAGCTTTTCAAAACAATTATATTGCAAAACCTCAATTTCTGTACTTTTTACTCTGTTAAAATTCCAACGGGTCCATTCAAAGGCCCATTTAGACCCGCTCGTCCGAAACCTCTACAAAAAAGACTGCAAAACAAGTTTTAATCAAATTTTAGGAGTTCATGTATTTGATTAGGAGCTTTTCAAAACAATTATATTGCAAAACATCAATTTATGTACTTTTTACTCAGTTAAAATTCCAACGGGTCCATTGAAAGGCCCATTTAGACCTGCTCATCCGAAACCTCTACAAAAAGGTCCGCAAAAATGTTTTATTCAAATTTTAGGAGTTCAAATAATTGATTAGGAGCTTTTCAACACAATTATATTGCAAAACCTCAATTTCTGTACTTTTTACTCATTTAAAATTCCAACGGGTCCATTGAAAGGCCCATTTAGACCCGCTCGTCAGAAACCTCTACAAAAATGACTGCAAAACAAGTTTTAATCAAATTTTAGGAGTTCATGTATTTGATTAGGAGCTTTTCAAAACAATTATATTGCAAAACATCAATTTATGTACTTTTTACTCAGTTAAAATTCCAACGGGTCCATTGAAAGGCCCATTTAGACCTGCTCCTCCGAAACCTCTACAAAAAGGTCCGCAAAAATGTTTTTTTTAAATATTAGGAGTTCAAATAATTGATTAGGAACTTTTAAACACAATTATATTGCAAAACCTCAATTTCTGTACTTTTTACTCATTTAAAATTCCAACGGGTCCATTGAAAGGCCCATTTCGACCCGCTCGTCCGAAACATCTACAAAAGGACTGCAAAACAAGTTTTAATCAAATTTTAGGAGTTCATGTAATTGATTAGGAGCTTTTCAACACAAGTATATTGCAAAACCTCAATTTCTGTACTTTTTACTTAATTAAAATTCTAACAGGTCCATTGAAAGGCCCATTTAGACCTGCTCGTCCGAAACCTCTACAAAGAGGACCGCAAAAATGTTTTATTCAAATATTAGGAGTTCAAATAATTGATTAGGAGCTTTTCAACACAATTATATTGCAAAACCTCAATTTCTGTACTTTTTACTCATTTAAAATTCCAACGGGTCCATTGAAAGGCCCATTTAGACCCGCTCGTCAGAAACCTCTACAAAAAGGACTGCAAAACAAGTTTTAATCAAATTTTAGGAGTTCATGTATTTGATTAGGAGCTTTTCAAAACAATTATATTGCAAAACATCAATTTATGTACTTTTTACTCAGTTAAAATTCCAACGGGTCCATTGAAAGGCCCATTTAGACCTGCTCCTCCGAAACCTCTACAAAAAGGTCCGCAAAAATGTTTTTTTTAAATATTAGGAGTTCAAATAATTGATTAGGAACTTTTAATCACAATTATATTGCAAAACCTCAATTTCTGTACTTTTTACTCATTTAAAATTCCAACGGGTCCATTGAAAGGCCCATTTCGACCCGCTCGTCCGAAACATCTACAAAAGGACTGCAAAACAAGTTTTAATCAAATTTTAGGAGTTCATGTAATTGATTAGGAGCTTTTCAACACAAGTATATTGCAAAACCTCAATTTCTGTACTTTTTACTTAATTAAAATTCTAACAGGTCCATTGAAAGGCCCATTTAGACCTGCTCGTCCGAAACCTCTACAAAGAGGACCGCAAAAATGTTTTATTCAAATATTAGGAGTTCAAATAATTGATTAGAAGCTTTTGAACACAATTATATTGCAAAACCTCAATTTCTGTACTTTTTACTCAGTTAAAATTCAACGGGTCCACTGAAAGGCCCATTTCGACCCTCTCGCCCAAAACCTCTACAAAAAGGACCGCAAAACAAGTTTTAATCAAATTTTAGGAGTTCATGTAATTGATTAGAAGCTTTTCAACACAATTACACTGCAAAACCTCAATTTCTGTACTTTTTACTAGGTTAAAATTCCAACGGGTCCATTGAAAGGCTCATTTAGACCTGCTCGTCCGAAACCTCTACAAAAAGGACCGCAAAAATGTTTTATTCAAATATTAGGAGTTCAAATAATTTATTAGGAGCTTTTCTACACAATTATATTGCAAAACCACAATTTATGTATTTTTTACTCAGTTAAAATTCCATCGGGCCCATTGAAAGGCCCATTTAGACCTACTCGTCCGAATCCTCTACAAAAAGGACCGCAAAAATGTTTTATTAAAATATTAGGAGTTCAAATAATTGATTAGGAGCTTTTCAACACAATTATATTGCAAAACCTCAATTTCTGTACTTTTTACTCGGTTAAGATTCCAATGTGTCCATTGAAAGGCCCATTTAGACCTGCTCGTCCGAAACCTCTACAAAAAGGACCGCAAAAATGTTTTATTCAAATATTAGGGGTTCAAATAATTGATTAGGAGCTTTTCAACACAATTATATTGCAAAACCGCAATTTCTGTACTTTTTACTCATTTAAAATTCCAACGGGTCCATTGAAAGGCCCATTTCGACCCGCTCGTCCGAAACCTCTACAAGAAGGACTGCAAAACAAGTTTTAATCAAATTTTAGGAGTTCATGTAATTGATTAGGAGCTTTTCAAAACAATTATATTGCAAAACCTCAATTTCTGTACTTTTTACTCTGTTAAAATTCCAACGGGTCCATTCAAAGGCCCATTTAGACCCGCTCGTCCGAAACCTCTACAAAAAAGACTGCAAAACAAGTTTTAATCAAATTTTAGGAGTTCATGTATTTGATTAGGAGCTTTTCAAAACAATTATATTGCAAAACATCAATTTATGTACTTTTTACTCAGTTAAAATTCCAACGGGTCCATTGAAAGGCCCATTTAGACCTGCTCATCCGAAACCTCTACAAAAAGGTCCGCAAAAATGTTTTATTCAAATTTTAGGAGTTCAAATAATTGATTAGGAGCTTTTCAACACAATTATATTGCAAAACCTCAATTTCTGTACTTTTTACTCATTTAAAATTCCAACGGGTCCATTGAAAGGCCCATTTAGACCCGCTCGTCAGAAACCTCTACAAAAATGACTGCAAAACAAGTTTTAATCAAATTTTAGGAGTTCATGTATTTGATTAGGAGCTTTTCAAAACAATTATATTGCAAAACATCAATTTCTGTACTTTTTACTCAGTTAAAATTCCAACGGGTCCATTGAAAGGCCCATTTAGACCTGCTCCTCCGAAACCTCTACAAAAAGGTCCGCAAAAATGTTTTTTTTAAATATTAGGAGTTCAAATAATTGATTAGGAACTTTTAAACACAATTATATTGCAAAACCTCAATTTCTGTACTTTTTACTCATTTAAAATTCCAACGGGTCCATTGAAAGGCCCATTTCGACCCGCTCGTCCGAAACATCTACAAAAGGACTGCAAAACAAGTTTTAATCAAATTTTAGGAGTTCATGTAATTGATTAGGAGCTTTTCAACACAAGTATATTGCAAAACCTCAATTTCTGTACTTTTTACTTAATTAAAATTCTAACAGGTCCATTGAAAGGCCCATTTAGACCTGCTCGTCCGAAACCTCTACAAAGAGGACCGCAAAAATGTTTTATTCAAATATTAGGAGTTCAAATAATTGATTAGGAGCTTTTCAACACAATTATATTGCAAAACCTCAATTTCTGTACTTTTTACTCATTTAAAATTCCAACGGGTCCATTGAAAGGCCCATTTAGACCCGCTCGTCAGAAACCTCTACAAAAAGGAATGCAAAACAAGTTTTAATCAAATTTTAGGAGTTCATGTATTTGATTAGGAGCTTTTCAAAACAATTATATTGCAAAACATCAATTTATGTAGTTTTTACTCAGTTAAAATTCCAACGGGTCCATTGAAAGGCCCATTTAGACCTGCTCCTCCGAAACCTCTACAAAAAGGTCCGCAAAAATGTTTTTTTTAAATATTAGGAGTTCAAATAATTGATTAGGAACTTTTAAACACAATTATATTGCAAAACCTCAATTTCTGTACTTTTTACTCATTTAAAATTCCAACGGGTCCATTGAAAGGCCCATTTCGACCCGCTCGTCCGAAACATCTACAAAAGGACTGCAAAACAAGTTTTAATCAAATTTTAGGAGTTCATGTAATTGATTAGGAGCTTTTCAACACAAGTATATTGCAAAACCTCAATTTCTGTACTTTTTACTTAATTAAAATTCTAACAGGTCCATTGAAAGGCCCATTTAGACCTGCTCGTCCGAAACCTCTACAAAGAGGACCGCAAAAATGTTTTATTCAAATATTAGGAGTTCAAATAATTGATTAGGAGCTTTTGAACACAATTATATTGCAAAACCTCAATTTCTGTACTTTTTACTCATTTAAAATTCCAACGGGTCCATTGAAAGGCCCATTTAGACCCGCTCGTCAGAAACCTCTACAAAAAGGAATGCAAAACAAGTTTTAATCAAATTTTAGGAGTTCATGTATTTGATTAGGAGCTTTTCAAAACAATTATATTGCAAAACATCAATTTATGTAGTTTTTACTCAGTTAAAATTCCAACGGGTCCATTGAAAGGCCCATTTAGACCTGCTCCTCCGAAACCTCTACAAAAAGGTCCGCAAAAATGTTTTTTTTAAATATTAGGAGTTCAAATAATTGATTAGGAACTTTTAAACACAATTATATTGCAAAACCTCAATTTCTGTACTTTTTACTCATTTAAAATTCCAACGGGTCCATTGAAAGGCCCATTTCGACCCGCTCGTCCGAAACATCTACAAAAGGACTGCAAAACAAGTTTTAATCAAATTTTAGGAGTTCATGTAATTGATTAGGAGCTTTTCAACACAAGTATATTGCAAAACCTCAATTTCTGTACTTTTTACTTAATTAAAATTCTAACAGGTCCATTGAAAGGCCCATTTAGACCTGCTCGTCCGAAACCTCTACAAAGAGGACCGCAAAAATGTTTTATTCAAATATTAGGAGTTCAAATAATTGATTAGGAGCTTTTGAACACAATTATATTGCAAAACCTCAATTTCTGTACTTTTTACTCAGTTAAAATTCAACGGGTCCACTGAAAGGCCCATTTCGACCCTCTCGCCCAAAACCTCTACAAAAAGGACCGCAAAACAAGTTTTAATCAAATTTTAGGAGTTCATGTAATTGATTAGAAGCTTTTCAACACAATTACACTGCAAAACCTCAATTTCTGTACTTTTTACTAGGTTAAAATTCCAACGGGTCCATTGAAAGGCTCATTTAGACCTGCTCGTCCGAAACCTCTACAAAAAGGACCGCAAAAATGCTTTATTCAAATATTAGGAGTTCAAATAATTGATTATGAGCTTTTCAACACATTTATATTGCAAAACCTCAATTTCTGTACTTTTTACTCATTTAAAATTCCAACGGGTCCATTGAAAGGCCCATTTCGACCCACTCGTCCGAAACCTCTACAAAAAGGACTGCAAAATAAGTTTTAATCAAATTTTAGGAGTTCATGTAATTGATTAGGAGCTTTTCAACACAATTATATTGCAAAACCTCAATTTATGTACTTTTTACTCAGTTAAAATTCCAACGGGTCCATTGAAAGGCCCATTTAGACCTGCTCGTCCGAAACATCTACAAAAAGGACCGCAAAAATGTTTTATTCAAATATTAGAAGTTCAAATAGTTGATTAAGAGCTTTTCAACACAATTATATTGCAAAACCGCAATTTCTGTACTTTTTACTCATTTAAAATTCCAACGGGTCCATTGAAAGGCCCATTTCGACCCGCTCGTCCGAAACCTCTACAAAAAGAACTGCAAAACAAGTTTTAATCAAATTTTAGGAGTTCATGTAATTGATTAGGAGCTTTTCAACACAATTATATTACAAAACCTCAATTTGTACTTTTTACTCTGTTAAAATTCCAACGGGTCCATTAAAAGGCCCATTTAGACCTGCTCGTCCGAAACCTCTACAAAAAGGACTGGAAAAATGTTTTATTTAAATATTAAGAGTTCAAATAATTGATTATGAGGTTTTCAACACAATTATATTGCAAATCCTCAATTTATGTACTTTTTACTCATTTAAAATTCCAACGGGTCCATTGAAAGGCTCATTTAGACCCGCTCGTCCGAAACCTCTACAAATGGACTGCAAAACAAGTTTTAATCAAATTTTAGGAGTTCATCTAATTAATTAGGAGCTTTTCAAAACAATTATATTGCAAAACCTAATTTCTGTACTTTTTACTCTGTTAAAATTCAAACGGGTACATTGAAAGGCTCATTTCGACCCTCTCGTCCGAAACCTATACAAAAAGGACCGAAAAACAAGTTTTAATCAAATTTTAGGAGTTCATGTAATTGATTAGAAGCTTTTCAACACAATTACGTTGCAAAACCTCAATTTCTGTACTTTTTACTCAGTTAAAATTCGAACGGGTCCATTGAAAGGCCCATTTCGACCCGCTCGTCAGAAACCTCTACAAAAAGGACCGCAAAAATGTTTTATTCAAATATTAGGAGTTCAAATAATTGATTAGGAGCTTTTCAACACAATTATATTGCAAAACCTCAATTTTTGTACTTTTTAATCATTTAAAATTCCAACGGGTCCATTGAAAGGCCCATTTCGACCCGCTCGTCCGAAACCTAAACAAAAAGGACTACAAAACAAGTTTTAATCAAATTTTAGGAGTTTATGTAATTGATTAGGAGCTTTTCAACACAATTATATTGCAAAACCTCAATTTCTGTACTTTTTACTCAGTTAAAATTCCAACGGGTCCATTGAAAGGCCCATTTAGACCTGTTCGTCCGAAACCTCTACAAAAAGGACCGCAAAAATGTTTTATTCAAATATTAGAAGTTCAAATAATTGATTAGGAGCTTTTCAACACAATTATATTGCAAAACCTCAATTTTTGTACTTTTTACTCAGTTAAAATTCAACGGGTCCATTGAAAGGCCCATTTCGACCCTCTCGCCCGAAACCTCTACAAAAAGGACCGCAAAACAAGTTTTAATCAAATTTTAGGAGTTCATGTAATTGATTAGAAGCTTTTCAACACAATTACATTGCAAAACCTCAATTTCTGTACTTTTTACTTAGTTAAAATTCCAACGGGTCCATTGAAAGGCTCATTTAGACCTGCTCGTCCGAAACCTCTACAAAGAGGACCGCAAAAATGTTTTATTCAAATATTAGGAGTTCAAATAATTGATTAGGAGCTTTTGAACACAATTATATTGGAAAACCTCAATTTCTATACTTTTTACTCAGTTGAAATTCCAACGGGTCCGTTGAAAGGCCCATTTCGACCCGCTCGTCCGAAACCTCTACAAAAAGGACCGCAAAATAAGTTTTAATCAAAAATTAGGAGTTCAAATAATTTATTAGGAGCTTTACAACACAATTATATTGCAAAACCGCAATTTCTGTACTTTTTACTCAGTTAAAATTCCAACGGGTCTATTGAAAGGCCCATTTCGACTCGCTCGTCCAAAACCTCTACAAGAAGGACTGCAAAACAAGTTTTAATCAAATTTTAGGAGTTCATGTAATTGATTAGGAGCTTTTCAAAACAATTATATTGCAAAACCTCAATTTCTGTACTTTTTACTCTGTTAAAATTCCAACGGGTCCATTCAAAGGCCCATTTAGACCCGCTCGTCCGAAACCTCTACAAAAAAGACTGCAAAACAAGTTTTAATCAAATTTTAGGAGTTCATGTATTTGATTAGGAGCTTTTCAAAACAATTATATTGCAAAACATCAATTTATGTACTTTTTACTCAGTTAAAATTCCAACGGGTCCATTGAAAGGCCCATTTAGACCTGCTCATCCGAAACCTCTACAAAAAGGTCCGCAAAAATGTTTTATTCAAATTTTAGGAGTTCAAATAATTGATTAGGAGCTTTTCAACACAATTATATTGCAAAACCTCAATTTCTGTACTTTTTACTCATTTAAAATTCCAACGGGTCCATTGAAAGGCCCATTTAGACCCGCTCGTCAGAAACCTCTACAAAAATGACTGCAAAACAAGTTTTAATCAAATTTTAGGAGTTCATGTATTTGATTAGGAGCTTTTCAAAACAATTATATTGCAAAACATCAATTTATGTACTTTTTACTCAGTTAAAATTCCAACGGGTCCATTGAAAGGCCCATTTAGACCTGCTCCTCCGAAACCTCTACAAAAAGGTCCGCAAAAATGTTTTTTTTAAATATTAGGAGTTCAAATAATTGATTAGGAACTTTTAAACACAATTATATTGCAAAACCTCAATTTCTGTACTTTTTACTCATTTAAAATTCCAACGGGTCCATTGAAAGGCCCATTTCGACCCGCTCGTCCGAAACATCTACAAAAGGACTGCAAAACAAGTTTTAATCAAATTTTAGGAGTTCATGTAATTGATTAGGAGCTTTTCAACACAAGTATATTGCAAAACCTCAATTTCTGTACTTTTTACTTAATTAAAATTCTAACAGGTCCATTGAAAGGCCCATTTAGACCTGCTCGTCCGAAACCTCTACAAAGAGGACCGCAAAAATGTTTTATTCAAATATTAGGAGTTCAAATAATTGATTAGGAGCTTTTCAACACAATTATATTGCAAAACCTCAATTTCTGTACTTTTTACTCATTTAAAATTCCAACGGGTCCATTGAAAGGCCCATTTAGACCCGCTCGTCAGAAACCTCTACAAAAAGGACTGCAAAACAAGTTTTAATCAAATTTTAGGAGTTCATGTATTTGATTAGGAGCTTTTCAAAACAATTATATTGCAAAACATCAATTTATGTAGTTTTTACTCAGTTAAAATTCCAACGGGTCCATTGAAAGGCCCATTTAGACCTGCTCCTCCGAAACCTCTACAAAAAGGTCCGCAAAAATGTTTTTTTTAAATATTAGGAGTTCAAATAATTGATTAGGAACTTTTAATCACAATTATATTGCAAAACCTCAATTTCTGTACTTTTTACTCATTTAAAATTCCAACGGGTCCATTGAAAGGCCCATTTCGACCCGCTCGTCCGAAACATCTACAAAAGGACTGCAAAACAAGTTTTAATCAAATTTTAGGAGTTCATGTAATTGATTAGGAGCTTTTCAACACAAGTATATTGCAAAACCTCAATTTCTGTACTTTTTACTTAATTAAAATTCTAACAGGTCCATTGAAAGGCCCATTTAGACCTGCTCGTCCGAAACCTCTACAAAGAGGACCGCAAAAATGTTTTATTCAAATATTAGGAGTTCAAATAATTGATTAGAAGCTTTTGAACACAATTATATTGCAAAACCTCAATTTCTGTACTTTTTACTCAGTTAAAATTCAACGGGTCCACTGAAAGGCCCATTTCGACCCTCTCGCCCAAAACCTCTACAAAAAGGACCGCAAAACAAGTTTTAATCAAATTTTAGGAGTTCATGTAATTGATTAGAAGCTTTTCAACACAATTACACTGCAAAACCTCAATTTCTGTACTTTTTACTAGGTTAAAATTCCAACGGGTCCATTGAAAGGCTCATTTAGACCTGCTCGTCCGAAACCTCTACAAAAAGGACCGCAAAAATGTTTTATTCAAATATTAGGAGTTCAAATAATTTATTAGGAGCTTTTCTACACAATTATATTGCAAAACCACAATTTATGTATTTTTTACTCAGTTAAAATTCCATCGGGCCCATTGAAAGGCCCATTTAGACCTACTCGTCCGAATCCTCTACAAAAAGGACCGCAAAAATGTTTTATTAAAATATTAGGAGTTCAAATAATTGATTAGGAGCTTTTCAACACAATTATATTGCAAAACCTCAATTTCTGTACTTTTTACTCGGTTAAGATTCCAATGTGTCCATTGAAAGGCCCATTTAGACCTGCTCGTCCGAAACCTCTACAAAAAGGACCGCAAAAATGTTTTATTCAAATATTAGGGGTTCAAATAATTGATTAGGAGCTTTTCAACACAATTATATTGCAAAACCGCAATTTCTGTACTTTTTACTCATTTAAAATTCCAACGGGTCCATTGAAAGGCCCATTTCGACCCGCTCGTCCGAAACCTCTACAAAAAGGACTGCAAAACAAGTTTTAATCTAATTTTAGGAGTTCATGTAATTGATTAAGAGCTTTTCAACACAATTATATTGCAAAACCTCAATTTCTGTACTTTTTACTCAGTTAAAATTCAAACGGGTCCATTGAATGGCCCATATAGACCCGCTCGTCCGAAATCTCTAGAAAAAGGACTGCTAAACAAGTTTTAATCAAATATTAGGAGTTCAAATAATTGATTAGGAGCTTTTCACACAATTATATTGCAAAACCTCAATTTATGTATTTTTTACTCAGTTAAAATTCCAACGGGCCCATTGAAAGGCCCATTTAGACCTACTCGTCCGAAACCTCTACAAAAAGGACCGCAAAAATGTTTTATTAAAATATTAGGAGTTCAAATAATTGATTAGGAGCTTTTAAACACAATTATATTGCAAAACCTCAATTTCTGTACTTTTTACTCGGTTAAAATTCCAACGTGTCCATTGAAAGGCCCATTTAGACTTGCTCGTCCGAAACCTCTACAAAAAGGACCGCAAAAATGTTTTATTCAAATATTAGGAGTTCAAATAATTGATTAGGAGCTTTTGAACACAATTATATTACAAAACCTCAATTTCTGTACTTTTTACTCAGTTAAAATTCCAACGGGTCTATTGAAAGGCCCATTTAACCTGCTCGTCCGAAACCTCTACAAAAAGGACCGCAAAAATGTTTTATTCAAATATTAGGAGTTCAAATAATTTATTAGGAGCTTTTCAACACAATTATATTGCAAAACCACAATTTATGTATTTTTTACTCAGTTAAAATTCCAACGGGACCATTGAAAGGCCCATTTAGACCTACTCGTCTGAAACCTCTACAAAAAGGACCGCAAAAATGTTTTATTAAAATATTAGGAGTTCAAATAATTGATTAGGAGCTTTTCAACACAATTATATTGCAAAACCTCAATTTCTGTACTTTTTACTCGGTTAAAATTCCAACGTGTCCATTGAAAGGCCCATTTAGACTTGCTCGTCCGAAACCTCTACAAAAAGGACCGCAAAAATGTTTTATTCAAATATTAGGAGTTCAAATAATTGATTAGGAGCTTTTGAACACAATTATATTACAAAACCTCAATTTCTGTACTTTTTACTCAGTTAAAATTCCAACGGGTCTATTGAAAGGCCCATTTAACCTGCTCGTCCGAAACCTCTACAAAAAGGACCGCAAAAATGTTTTATTCAAATATTAGGAGTTCAAATAATTTATTAGGAGCTTTTCAACACAATTATATTGCAAAACCACAATTTATGTATTTTTTACTCAGTTAAAATTCCAACGGGACCATTGAAAGGCCCATTTAGACCTACTCGTCTGAAACCTCTACAAAAAGGACCGCAAAAATGTTTTATTAAAATATTAGGAGTTCAAATAATTGATTAGGAGCTTTTCAACACAATTATATTGCAAAACCTCAATTTCTGTACTTTTTACTCGGTTAAAATTCCAACGTGTCCATTGAAAGGCCCATTTAGACTTGCTCGTCCGAAACCTCTACAAAAAGGACCGCAAAAATGTTTTAATCAAATATTAGGAGTTCAAATAATTGATTAGGAGCTTTTCACACAATTATATTGCAAAACCTCAATTTATGTATTTTTTACTCAGTTAAAATTCCAACGGGCCCATTGAAAGGCCCATTTAGACCTACTCGTCCGAAACCTCTACAAAAAGGACCGCAAAAATGTTTTATTAAAATATTAGGAGTTCAAATAATTGATTAGGAGCTTTTAAACACAATTATATTGCAAAACCTCAATTTCTGTACTTTTTACTCGGTTAAAATTCCAACGTGTCCATTGAAAGGCCCATTTAGACTTGCTCGTCCGAAACCTCTACAAAAAGGACCGCAAAAATGTTTTATTCAAATATTAGGAGTTCAAATAATTGATTAGGAGCTTTTGAACACAATTATATTACAAAACCTCAATTTCTGTACTTTTTACTCAGTTAAAATTCCAACGGGTCTATTGAAAGGCCCATTTAACCTGCTCGTCCGAAACCTCTACAAAAAGGACCGCAAAAATGTTTTATTCAAATATTAGGAGTTCAAATAATTTATTAGGAGCTTTTCAACACAATTATATTGCAAAACCACAATTTATGTATTTTTTACTCAGTTAAAATTCCAACGGGACCATTGAAAGGCCCATTTAGACCTACTCGTCTGAAACCTCTACAAAAAGGACCGCAAAAATGTTTTATTAAAATATTAGGAGTTCAAATAATTGATTAGGAGCTTTTCAACACAATTATATTGCAAAACCTCAATTTCTGTACTTTTTACTCGGTTAAAATTCCAACGTGTCCATTGAAAGGCCCATTTAGACCTGCTCGTCTGATACCTCTACAAAAAGGACCGCAAAAATGTTTTATTCAAATATTAGGAGTTCAAATAATTGATTAAGAGCTTTTCAACACAATTATATTGCAAAACCGCAAATTCTGTACTTTTTACTCATTTAAAATTCCAACGGGTCCATTGAAAGGCCCATTTCGACCCGCTCGTCCGAAACCTCTACAAAAAGGACTGCAAAACAAGTTTTAATCAAATTTTAGAAGTTTATGTAATTGATTAAGAGCTTTTCAACACAATTATATTGCAAAACCTCAATTTATGTACTTTTTACTCAGTTAAAATTCAAACGGGTCCATTGAATGGCCCATATAGACCCGCTCGTCCGAAATCTCTAGAAAAAGGACTGCTAAACAAGTTTTAATCAAATATTAGGAGTTCAAATAATTGATTAGGAGCTTTTCAGCACAATTATAGTGCAAAATCTCAATTTAAGTATTTTTTACTCAGTTAAAATTCCAACTGGCCCATTGAAAGGCCCATTTAGACCTACACGTCCGAAACCTCTACAAAAAGGACCGCAAAAATGTTTTATTAAAATATTAGGAGTTCAAATAATTGAATAGGAGCTTTTCAACACAATTATATTGCAAAACTTCAATTTCTGTACTTTTTACTCGGTTAAAATTCCAACGTGTCCATTGAAAGGCCCATTTAGACCTGCTCGTCCGAAACCTCTACAAAAAGGACCGCAAAAATGTTTTATTCAACTATTAGGGGTTCAAATAATTGATTAGGAGCTTTTCAACACAATTATATTGCAAAACCGCAATTTCTGTACTTTTTACTCATTTAAAATTCCAACGGGTCCATTGAAAGGCCCATTTCGACCCGCTCGTCCGAAACCTCTACAAAAAGGACTGCAAAACAAGTTTTAATCAAATTTTAGGAGTTCATGTAATTGATTAAGAGCTTTTCAACACAATTATATTACAAAACCTCAATTTCTGTACTTTTTACTCAGTTAAAATTCAAACGGGTCCATTGAATGGCCCATATAGACCCGCTCGTCCGAAATCTCTACAAAAAGGATTGCTAAGCAAGTTTTAATCAAATATTAGGAGTTCAAATAATTGATTAGGAGCTTTTCAACACAATTATATTGCAAAACCTCAATTTATGTACTTTTTACTCAGTTAAAATTCTAACGGGTCCATTGAAAGGCCCATTTAGACCTACTCGTCCGAAACCTCTACAAAAAGGACCACAAAAATGTTTTATTCAAATATTAGGAGTTCAAATAATTGATTAGGAGCTTTTCAACACAATTATATTGCAAAACCTCAATTTCTGTACTTTTTACTCATTTAAAATTCCAACGGGTCCATTGAAAGGCCCATTTCGACCAGCTCGTCCGAAACCTCTACAAAAAGGACTGCAAAACAAGTTTTAATCAAATTTTAGGAGTTCAAATAATTTATTACGAGCTTTTCAACACAATTATATTGCAAAACCACAATTTCTGTACTTTTTACTCAGTTAAAATTCCAACGAGCCCATTGAAAGACCCATTTCGACCCGCTCGTCTGAAACCTCTACAAAAAGGACTGCAAAACAAGTTTTATTCAAATTTTAGGAGTTCATGTAATTGATTAGGAGCTTTTCAACACAATTATATTACAAAACCTCAATTTATGTACTTTTTACTCAGTTAAAATTCCAACGGGTCCATTGAAAGGCCCATTTCGACCCGCTCGTCCGAAACCTCTACAAAAAGGACTTCAAAACAAGTTTTAATCAAATTTTATGAATTCATGTAATTGATTAGGAGCTTTGCAACACAATTATATTGCAAAACCGCAATTTCTGTACTTTTTACTCAGTTAAAATTCCAACGGGTCCATTGAAAGGCCCATTTAGACATGATCGTCCTAAACCTCTACAAAAAGGACCGCAAAACAAGTTTTAATCAAATATTCGGAGTTCAAATAATTGATTAGGAGCTTTTCAACACAATTATATTGCAAAACCGCAATTTCTGTACTTTTTACTATGTTTAAATTCCAACGGGTCCATTGAAAAGCCAATTTAGACCTGCTCGTCCGAAACCTCTACAAAAAGGACCGCAAAACAAGTTTTAATCAAATATTAGGAATTCAAAAAATTGATTAGGAGCTTTTCAACACAATTATATTGCAAAACCGCAATTTCTATACTTTTTACTTAGTTAAAATTCCAACGGGTCCATTGAAAGGCCCATTTCGACTCGCTCGTCCGAAACCTCTACAAAAAGGACTGCAAAACAAGTTTTAATTAAATTTTAGGAGTTCATGTAATTGATTAGGAGCTTTTCAACACAATTATATTGCAAAACCTCACTTTCTGTACTTTTTACTCATTTAAAATTCCAACGGGTCCATTGAAAGGCCCATTTCGACCCACTCGTCCGAAACCTCTACAAAAAGGACTACAAAACAAGTTTTAATCAAATTTAGGAGTTCATGTAATTGATTAGGAGCTTTTCAACACAATTATATTGCAAAACCTCAATTTTTGTACTTTTTACTCAGTTAAAATTCCAACGGGTCCATTGAAAGGCCCATTTAGACCTGCTCGTCCGAAACCTCTACAAAAAGGACCGCAAAAATGTTTTATTCAAATATTAGGAGTTCAAATAATTGATTAGGAGCTTTTCAACACAATTATATTGCAAAACCTCAATTTCTGTACTTTTTACTCATTTAAAATTCCAACGGGTCCATTGAAAGGCCCATTTCGACCCGCTCGCCCGAAACCTCTACAAAAAGGACTGCAAAACAAGTTTTAATCAAATTTTAGGAGTTCATGTAATTGATTAAGAGCTTTTCAACATAATTATATTGCAAAACCTCAATTTCTGTAATTTTTACTCAGTTAAAATTCAAACGGGTCCATTGAATGGCCCATATAGACCCGCTCGTCCGAAATCTCTACAAAAAGGACTGCTAAACAAATTTTAATCAAATATTAGGAATTCAAATAATTGATTAGGAGCTTTTCAACACAATTATATTGCAAAACCTCAATTTATGTATTTTTTACTCAGTTAAATTTCCAACGGGCCCATTGAAAGGCCCATTTAGACCTACTCGTCCGAAACCTCTACAAAAAGGACCGCAAAAAGGTTTTATTAAAGTATTAGGAGTTCAAATAATTGATTAGGAGCTTTTCAACACAATTATATTGCAAAACTTCAATTTATGTACTTTTTACTCGGTTAAAATTCCAACGTGTCCATTGAAAGTCCCATTTAGACCTGCTCGTCCGAAACCTCGACAAAAAGGACCGCAAAAATGTTTTATTCAAATATTAGGGGTTCAAATAATTGATTAGGAGCTTTTCAACACGATTATATTGCAAAACCGCAATTTCTGTACTTTTTACTCATTTAAAATTCCAACGGGTCCATTGAAAGGCCCATTTCGACCCGCTCGTCCGAAACCTCTACAAAAAGGACTGCAAAACATGTTTTAATCTAATTTTAGGAGTTCATGTAATTGATTAAGAGCTTTTCAACACATTTATATTGCAAAACCTCAATTTCTGTACTTTTTACTCAGTTAAAATTCAAACGGGTCCATTGAATGGCCCATATAGACCCGCTCGTCCGAAATCTCTACAAAAAGGATTGCTAAACAAGTTTTAATCAAATATTAGGAGTTCAAATAATTGATTAGGAGCTTTTCAACACAATTATATTGCAAAACCTCAATTTATGTACTTTTTACTCAGTTAAAATTCCAACGGGTCCATTGAAAGGCCCATTTAGACATGCTCATCCTAAACCTCTACAAAAAGGACCGCAAAGCAAGTTTTAATCAAATATTAGGAGTTCAAATAATTGATTAGGAGCTTTTCAACACAATTATATTGCAAAACTGCAATTTCTGTACTTTTACTCAGTTAAAATTCCAACGGGTCCATTAAAATGCCCATTTCGACCCGCTCGTCCGAAACCTCTACAAAAGGACTGCAAAACAAGTTTAATCAAATTTTAGGAGTTCATATAATTGATTAGGAGCTTTTCAACACAATTATGTTGCAAAACCTCAATTTCAGTACTTTTTACTAAGTTAAAATTCCAACGGGTCCATTGAAAAGCCCATTTAGACCTGCTCGTCCGAAACCTCTACAAAAAGGATCGCAAAACAAGTTTTAATCAAATATTAGGAATTCAAAAAATTGATTAGGAGCTTTTCAACACAATTATATTGCAAAACCGTAATTTCTGTACTTTTTACTTAGTTAAATCCAATGGGTCCATTGAAAGGCCCATTTCGACCCGCTAGTCCGAAACCTCTACAAAAAGGACTACAAAACAAGTTTTAATAAAATTTTAGGAGTTCATGTAATTGATTAGGAGCTTTTCAACACAATTATATTGCAAAACCTCAATTTCGGTTCTTTTTACTCATTTAAAATTCCAACGGGTCCATTGAAAGGCCCATTTCGACCCACTCGTCCGAAACCTCTACAAAAAGGACTACAAAACAAGTTTTAATCAAATTTAGGAGTTCATGTAATTGATTAGGAGCTTTTCAACACAATTATATTGCAAAACCTCAATTTTTGTACTTTTTACTCAATTAAAATTCCAACGGGTCCATTGAAAGGCCCATTTAGACCTGCTCGTCCGAAACCTCTACAAAAAGGACCGCAAAAATGTTTTATTCAAATATTAGGAGTTCAAATAATTGATTAGAGCTTTTCAACACAATTATATTGCAAAACCTCAATTTCTGTACTTTTTACTCAATTAAAATTCCAACGGGTCCATTGAAAGGCCCATTTAGACCTGCTCGTCCGAAACCTCTACAAAAAGGACCGCAAAAATGTTTTATTCAAATATTAGGATTTCAAACAATTGATTAGGAGCTTTTCAACACAATTATATTGCAAAACCTCAATTTCTGTACTTTTTACTCAGTTAAAATTCAAACGGGTCCATTGAATGGCCCATATAGACCCGCTCGTCCGAAATCTCTACAAAAAGGATTGCTAAACAAGTTTTAATCAAATATTAGGAGTTCAAATAATTGATTAGGAGCTTTTCAACACAATTATATTGCAAAACCTCAATTTATGTACTTTTTACTCAGTTAAAATTCCAACGGGTCCATTGAAAGGCCCATTTAGACATGCTCATCCTAAACCTCTACAAAAAGGACCGCAAAACAAGTTTTAATCAAATATTAGGAGTTCAAATAATTGATTAGGAGCTTTTCAACACGATTATATTGCAAAACCGCAATTTCTGTACTTTTACTCAGTTAAAATTCCAACGGGTCCATTAAAATGCCCATTTCGACCCGCTCGTCCGAAACCTCTACAAAAGGACTGCAAAACAAGTTTAATCAAATTTTAGGAGTTCATGTAATTGATTAGGAGCTTTTCAACACAATTATGTTGCAAAACCTCAATTTCAGTACTTTTTACTAAGTTAAAATTCCAACGGGTCCATTGAAAAGCCCATTTAGACCTGCTCGTCCGAAACCTCTACAAAAAGGACCGCAAAACAAGTTTTAATCAAATATTAGGAATTCAAAAAATTGATTAGGATCTTTTCAACACAATTATATTGCAAAACCGTAATTTCTGTACTTTTTACTTAGTTAAAATTCCAACGGGTCCATTGAAAGGCCCATTTCGACCCGCTAGTCCGAAACCTCTACAAAAAGGACTACAAAACAAGTTTTAATAAAATTTTAGGAGTTCATGTAATTGATTAGGAGCTTTTCAACACAATTATATTGCAAAACCTCAATTTCTGTTCTTTTTACTCATTTAAAATTCCAACGGGTCCATTGAAAGGCCCATTTCGACCCACTCGTCCGAAACCTCTACAAAAAGGACTACAAAACAAGTTTTAATCAAATTTAGGAGTTCATGTAATTGATTAGGAGCTTTTCAACACAATTATATTGCAAAACCTCAATTTTTGTACTTTTTACTCAATTAAAATTCCAACGGGTCCATTGAAAGGCCCATTTAGACCTGCTCGTCCGAAACCTCTACAAAAAGGACCGCAAAAATGTTTTATTCAAATATTAGGAGTTCAAATAATTGATTAGGAGCTTTTCAACACAATTATATTGCAAAACCTCAATTTCTGTACTTTTTACTCAATTAAAATTCCAACGGGTCCATTGAAAGGCCCTTTTAGACCTGCTCGTCCGAAACCTCTACAAAAAGGACCGCAAAAATATTTTATTCAAATATTAGGATTTCAAATAATTGATTAGGAGCTTTTCAACACAATTATATTGCAAAACCTCAATTTCTGTACTTTTTACTCAGTTAAAATTCAAACGGGTCCATTGAATGGCCCATATAGACCCGCTCGTCCGAAATCTCTACAAAAAGGATTGCTAAACAAGTTTTAATCAAATATTAAGAGTTCAAATAATTTATTAGGAGCTTTTCAACACAATTATATTGCAAAACCTCAATTTATGTACTTTTTACTCAGTTAAAATTCCAACGGGTCCATTGAAAGGCCCATTTAGACATGCTCATCCTAAACCTCTACAAAAAGGACCGCAAAACAAGTTTTAATCAAATATTAGGAGTTCAAATAATTGATTAGGAGCTTTTCAACACAATTATATTGCAAAACCGCAATTTCTGTACTTTTACTCAGTTAAAATTCCAACGGGTCCATTAAAATGCCCATTTCGACCCGCTCGTCCGAAACCTCTACAAAAGGACTGCAAAACAAGTTTAATCAAATTTTTTGGAGTTCATGTAATTGATTAGGAGCTTTTCAACACAATTATATTGCAAAACCTCAATTTCAGTACTTTTTACTAAGTTAAAATTCCAACGGGTCCATTGAAAAGCCCATTTAGACCTGCTCGTCCGAAACCTCTACAAAAAGGACCGCAAAACAAGTTTTAATCAAATATTAGGAATTCAAAAAATTGATTGGGAGCTTTTCAACACAATTATATTGCAAAACCGCAATTTCTGTACTTTTTACTTAGTAAAAATTCCAACGGGTCCATTGAAAGGCCCATTTCGACCCGCTCGTCCGAAACCTCTACAAAAAGGACTGCAAAACAAGTTTTAATAAAATTTTAGGAGTTCATGTAATTGATTAAGAGCTTTTCAACATAATTATATTGCAAAACCTCAATTTCTGTACTTTTTACTCAGTTAAAATTCAAACGGGTCCATTGAATGGCCCATATAGACCCGCTCGTCCGAAATCTCTACAAAAAGGACTGCTAAACAAGTTTTAATCAAATATTAGGAATTCAAATAATTGATTAGGAGCTTTTCAACACAATTATATTGCAAAACCTCAATTTATGTATTTTTTACTCAGTTAAAATTCCAACGGGCCCATTGAAAGGCCCATTTAGAACTACTCGTCCGAAACCTCTACAAAAAGGACCGCAAAAATGTTTTATTAAAATATTAGGAGTTCAAATAATTGATTAGGAGCTTTTCAACACAATTATATTGCAAAACTTCAATTTATGTACTTTTTACTCGGTTAAAATTCCAACGTGTCCATTGAAAGGCCCATTTAGACCTGCTCGTCCGAAACCTCTACAAAAAGGACCGCAAAAATGTTTTATTCAAATATTAGGGGTTCAAATAATTGATTAGGAGCTTTTCAACACAATTATATTGCAAAACCGCAATTTCTGTACTTTTTACTCATTTAAAATTCCAACGGGTCCATTTAAAGGCCCATTTCGACCCGCTCGTCCGAAACCTCTACAAAAAGGACTGCAAAACAAGTTTTAATCTAATTTTAGGAGTTCATGTAATTGATTAAGAGCTTTTCAACACAATTATATTGCAAAACCTCAATTTCTGTACTTTTTACTCAGTTAAAATTCAAACGGGTCCATTGAATGGCCCATATAGACCCGCTCGTCCGAAATCTCTACAAAAAGGATTGCTAAACAAGTTTTAATCAAATATTAGGAGTTCAAATAATTGATTAGGGGCTTTTCACCACAATTATATTGCAAAACCTCAATTTATGTACTTTTTACTCAGTTAAAATTCCAACGGGTCCATTGAAAGGCCCATTTAGACATGCTCATCCTAAACCTCTACAAAAAGGACCGCAAAACAAGTTTTAATCAAATATTAGGAGTTCAAATAATTGATTAGGAGCTTTTCAACACAATTATATTGCAAAACCGCAATTTCTGTACTTTTACTCAGTTAAAATTCCAACGGGTCTATTAAAATGCCCATTTCGACCCGCTCGTCCGAAACCTCTACAAAAGGACTGCAAAACAAGTTTAATCAAATTTTAGGAGTTCATGTAATTGATTAGGAGCTTTTCAACACAATTATATTGCAAAACCTCAATTTCAGTACTTTTTACTAAGTTAAAATTCCAAC
This sequence comes from Hibiscus tridactylites, assembly GCA_958450335.1. Taxonomy (NCBI): domain Eukaryota; kingdom Viridiplantae; phylum Streptophyta; class Magnoliopsida; order Malvales; family Malvaceae; genus Hibiscus; species Hibiscus tridactylites. The sequence continues at coordinate 67,622 of CAUDLX010000213.1, forward strand.
GGGTCCATTGAAAAGCCCATTTAGACCTGCTCGTCCGAAACCTCTACAAAAAGGACCGCAAAACAAGTTTTAATCAAATATTAGGAATTCAAAAAATTGATTAGGAGCTTTTCAACACAATTATATTGCAAAACCGTAATTTCTGTACTTTTTACTTAGTTAAAATTCCAACGGGTCCATTCAAAGGCCCATTTCGACCCGCTAGTCCGAAACCTCTACAAAAAGAACTGCAAAACAAGTTTTAATAAAATTTTAGGAGTTCATGTAATTGATTAGGAGCTTTTCAACAAAATTATATTGCAAAACCTCAATTTCTGTTCTTTTTACTCATTTAAAATTCCAACGGGTCCATTGAAAGGCCCATTTCGACCCACTCGTCCGAAACCTCTACAAAAAGGACTACAAAACAAGTTTTAATCAAATTTAGGAGTTCATGTAATTGATTAGGAGCTTTTCAACACAATTATATTGCAAAACCTCAATTTTTGTACTTTTTACTCAATTAAAATTCCAACGGGTCCATTGAAAGGCCCATTTAGACCTGCTCATCCGAAACCTCTACAAAAAGGACCGCAAAAATGTTTTATTCAAATATTAGGAGTTCGAATAATTGATTAGGAGCTTTTCAACACAATTATATTGCAAAACCTCAATTTCTGTACTTTTTACTCAATTAAAATTCCAACGGGTCCATTGAAAGGCCCATTTAGACCTGCTCGTCCGAAACCTCTACAAAAAGGACCGCAAAAATGTTTTATTCAAATATTAGGAGTTCAAATAATTGATTAGGAGCTTTTCAACACAATTATATTGCAAAACCTCAATTTCTGTACTTTTTACTCAATTAAAATTCCAACGGGTCCATTGAAAGGCCCATTTAGACCTGCTCGTCCGAAACCTCTACAAAAAGGACCGCAAAAATGTTTTATTCAAATATTAGGAGTTCAAATAATTGATTAGGAGCTTTTCAACACAATTATATTGCAAAACCTCAATTTCTGTACTTTTTACTCATTTAAAATTCAAACGGGTCCATTGAATGGCCCATATAGGCCCGCTCGTCTGAAATCTCTACAAAAAGGATTGCTAAACAAGTTTTAATCAAATATTAGGATTTCAAATAATTGATTAGGAGCTTTTCAACACAATTATATTGCAAAACCTCAATTTCTGTACTTTTTACTCAGTTAAAATTCAAACGGGTCCATTGAATGGCCCATATAGACCCGCTCGTCCGAAATCTCTACAAAAAGGATTGCTAAACAAGTTTTAATCAAATATTAAGAGTTCAAATAATTTATTAGGAGCTTTTCAACACAATTATATTGCAAAACCTCAATTTATGTACTTTTTACTCAGTTAAAATTCCAACGGGTCCATTGAAAGGCCCATTTAGACATGCTCATCCTAAACCTCTACAAAAAGGACCGCAAAACAAGTTTTAATCAAATATTAGGAGTTCAAATAATTGATTAGGAGCTTTTCAACACAATTATATTGCAAAACCGCAATTTCTGTACTTTTACTCAGTTAAAATTCCAACGGGTCCATTAAAATGCCCATTTCGACCCGCTCGTCCGAAACCTCTACAAAAGGACTGCAAAACAAGTTTAATCAAATTTTTTGGAGTTCATGTAATTGATTAGGAGCTTTTCAACACAATTATATTGCAAAACCTCAATTTCAGTACTTTTTACTAAGTTAAAATTCCAACGGGTCCATTGAAAAGCCCATTTAGACCTGCTCGTCCGAAACCTCTACAAAAAGGACCGCAAAACAAGTTTTAATCAAATATTAGGAATTCAAAAAATTGATTGGGAGCTTTTCAACACAATTATATTGCAAAACCGCAATTTCTGTACTTTTTACTTAGTAAAAATTCCAACGGGTCCATTGAAAGGCCCATTTCGACCCGCTCGTCCGAAACCTCTACAAAAAGGACTGCAAAACAAGTTTTAATAAAATTTTAGGAGTTCATGTAATTGATTAAGAGCTTTTCAACATAATTATATTGCAAAACCTCAATTTCTGTACTTTTTACTCAGTTAAAATTCAAACGGGTCCATTGAATGGCCCATATAGACCCGCTCGTCCGAAATCTCTACAAAAAGGACTGCTAAACAAGTTTTAATCAAATATTAGGAATTCAAATAATTGATTAGGAGCTTTTCAACACAATTATATTGCAAAACCTCAATTTATGTATTTTTTACTCAGTTAAAATTCCAACGGGCCCATTGAAAGGCCCATTTAGAACTACTCGTCCGAAACCTCTACAAAAAGGACCGCAAAAATGTTTTATTAAAATATTAGGAGTTCAAATAATTGATTAGGAGCTTTTCAACACAATTATATTGCAAAACTTCAATTTATGTACTTTTTACTCGGTTAAAATTCCAACGTGTCCATTGAAAGGCCCATTTAGACCTGCTCGTCCGAAACCTCTACAAAAAGGACCGCAAAAATGTTTTATTCAAATATTAGGGGTTCAAATAATTGATTAGGAGCTTTTCAACACAATTATATTGCAAAACCGCAATTTCTGTACTTTTTACTCATTTAAAATTCCAACGGGTCCATTTAAAGGCCCATTTCGACCCGCTCGTCCGAAACCTCTACAAAAAGGACTGCAAAACAAGTTTTAATCTAATTTTAGGAGTTCATGTAATTGATTAAGAGCTTTTCAACACAATTATATTGCAAAACCTCAATTTCTGTACTTTTTACTCAGTTAAAATTCAAACGGGTCCATTGAATGGCCCATATAGACCCGCTCGTCCGAAATCTCTACAAAAAGGATTGCTAAACAAGTTTTAATCAAATATTAGGAGTTCAAATAATTGATTAGGGGCTTTTCACCACAATTATATTGCAAAACCTCAATTTATGTACTTTTTACTCAGTTAAAATTCCAACGGGTCCATTGAAAGGCCCATTTAGACATGCTCATCCTAAACCTCTACAAAAAGGACCGCAAAACAAGTTTTAATCAAATATTAGGAGTTCAAATAATTGATTAGGAGCTTTTCAACACAATTATATTGCAAAACCGCAATTTCTGTACTTTTACTCAGTTAAAATTCCAACGGGTCTATTAAAATGCCCATTTCGACCCGCTCGTCCGAAACCTCTACAAAAGGACTGCAAAACAAGTTTAATCAAATTTTAGGAGTTCATGTAATTGATTAGGAGCTTTTCAACACAATTATATTGCAAAACCTCAATTTCAGTACTTTTTACTAAGTTAAAATTCCAACGGGTCCATTGAAAAGCCCATTTAGACCTGCTCGTCCGAAACCTCTACAAAAAGGACCGCAAAACAAGTTTTAATCAAATATTAGGAATTCAAAAAATTGATTAGGAGCTTTTCAACACAATTATATTGCAAAACCGTAATTTCTGTACTTTTTACTTAGTTAAAATTCCAACGGGTCCATTCAAAGGCCCATTTCGACCCGCTAGTCCGAAACCTCTACAAAAAGAACTGCAAAACAAGTTTTAATAAAATTTTAGGAGTTCATGTAATTGATTAGGAGCTTTTCAACAAAATTATATTGCAAAACCTCAATTTCTGTTCTTTTTACTCATTTAAAATTCCAACGGGTCCATTGAAAGGCCCATTTCGACCCACTCGTCCGAAACCTCTACAAAAAGGACTACAAAACAAGTTTTAATCAAATTTAGGAGTTCATGTAATTGATTAGGAGCTTTTCAACACAATTATATTGCAAAACCTCAATTTTTGTACTTTTTACTCAATTAAAATTCCAACGGGTCCATTGAAAGGCCCATTTAGACCTGCTCATCCGAAACCTCTACAAAAAGGACCGCAAAAATGTTTTATTCAAATATTAGGAGTTCGAATAATTGATTAGGAGCTTTTCAACACAATTATATTGCAAAACCTCAATTTCTGTACTTTTTACTCAATTAAAATTCCAACGGGTCCATTGAAAGGCCCATTTAGACCTGCTCGTCCGAAACCTCTACAAAAAGGACCGCAAAAATGTTTTATTCAAATATTAGGAGTTCAAATAATTGATTAGGAGCTTTTCAACACAATTATATTGCAAAACCTCAATTTCTGTACTTTTTACTCAATTAAAATTCCAACGGGTCCATTGAAAGGCCCATTTAGACCTGCTCGTCCGAAACCTCTACAAAAAGGACCGCAAAAATGTTTTATTCAAATATTAGGAGTTCAAATAATTGATTAGGAGCTTTTCAACACAATTATATTGCAAAACCTCAATTTCTGTACTTTTTACTCATTTAAAATTCAAACGGGTCCATTGAATGGCCCATATAGGCCCGCTCGTCTGAAATCTCTACAAAAAGGATTGCTAAACAAGTTTTAATCAAATATTAGGATTTCAAATAATTGATTAGGAGCTTTTCAACACAATTATATTGCAAAACCTCAATTTCTGTACTTTTTACTCAGTTAAAATTCAAACGGGTCCATTGAATGGCCCATATAGACCCGCTCGTCCGAAATCTCTACAAAAAGGATTGCTAAACAAGTTTTAATCAAATATTAAGAGTTCAAATAATTTATTAGGAGCTTTTCAACACAATTATATTGCAAAACCTCAATTTATGTACTTTTTACTCAGTTAAAATTCCAACGGGTCCATTGAAAGGCCCATTTAGACATGCTCATCCTAAACCTCTACAAAAAGGACCGCAAAACAAGTTTTAATCAAATATTAGGAGTTCAAATAATTGATTAGGAGCTTTTCAACACAATTATATTGCAAAACCGCAATTTCTGTACTTTTACTCAGTTAAAATTCCAACGGGTCCATTAAAATGCCCATTTCGACCCGCTCGTCCGAAACCTCTACAAAAGGACTGCAAAACAAGTTTAATCAAATTTTTTGGAGTTCATGTAATTGATTAGGAGCTTTTCAACACAATTATATTGCAAAACCTCAATTTCAGTACTTTTTACTAAGTTAAAATTCCAACGGGTCCATTGAAAAGCCCATTTAGACCTGCTCGTCCGAAACCTCTACAAAAAGGACCGCAAAACAAGTTTTAATCAAATATTAGGAATTCAAAAAATTGATTGGGAGCTTTTCAACACAATTATATTGCAAAACCGCAATTTCTGTACTTTTTACTTAGTAAAAATTCCAACGGGTCCATTGAAAGGCCCATTTCGACCCGCTCGTCCGAAACCTCTACAAAAAGGACTGCAAAACAAGTTTTAATAAAATTTTAGGAGTTCATGTAATTGATTAAGAGCTTTTCAACATAATTATATTGCAAAACCTCAATTTCTGTACTTTTTACTCAGTTAAAATTCAAACGGGTCCATTGAATGGCCCATATAGACCCGCTCGTCCGAAATCTCTACAAAAAGGACTGCTAAACAAGTTTTAATCAAATATTAGGAATTCAAATAATTGATTAGGAGCTTTTCAACACAATTATATTGCAAAACCTCAATTTATGTATTTTTTACTCAGTTAAAATTCCAACGGGCCCATTGAAAGGCCCATTTAGAACTACTCGTCCGAAACCTCTACAAAAAGGACCGCAAAAATGTTTTATTAAAATATTAGGAGTTCAAATAATTGATTAGGAGCTTTTCAACACAATTATATTGCAAAACTTCAATTTATGTACTTTTTACTCGGTTAAAATTCCAACGTGTCCATTGAAAGGCCCATTTAGACCTGCTCGTCCGAAACCTCTACAAAAAGGACCGCAAAAATGTTTTATTCAAATATTAGGGGTTCAAATAATTGATTAGGAGCTTTTCAACACAATTATATTGCAAAACCGCAATTTCTGTACTTTTTACTCATTTAAAATTCCAACGGGTCCATTTAAAGGCCCATTTCGACCCGCTCGTCCGAAACCTCTACAAAAAGGACTGCAAAACAAGTTTTAATCTAATTTTAGGAGTTCATGTAATTGATTAAGAGCTTTTCAACACAATTATATTGCAAAACCTCAATTTCTGTACTTTTTACTCAGTTAAAATTCAAACGGGTCCATTGAATGGCCCATATAGACCCGCTCGTCCGAAATCTCTACAAAAAGGATTGCTAAACAAGTTTTAATCAAATATTAGGAGTTCAAATAATTGATTAGGGGCTTTTCAACACAATTATATTGCAAAACCTCAATTTATGTACTTTTTACTCAGTTAAAATTCCAACGGGTCCATTGAAAGGCCCATTTAGACATGCTCATCCTAAACCTCTACAAAAAGGACCGCAAAACAAGTTTTAATCAAATATTAGGAGTTCAAATAATTGATTAGGAGCTTTTCAACACAATTATATTGCAAAACCGCAATTTCTGTACTTTTACTCAGTTAAAATTCCAACGGGTCTATTAAAATGCCCATTTCGACCCGCTCGTCCGAAACCTCTACAAAAGGACTGCAAAACAAGTTTAATCAAATTTTAGGAGTTCATGTAATTGATTAGGAGCTTTTCAACACAATTATATTGCAAAACCTCAATTTCAGTACTTTTTACTAAGTTAAAATTCCAACGGGTCCATTGAAAAGCCCATTTAGACCTGCTCGTCCGAAACCTCTACAAAAAGGACCGCAAAACAAGTTTTAATCAAATATTAGGAATTCAAAAAATTGATTAGGAGCTTTTCAACACAATTATATTGCAAAACCGTAATTTCTGTACTTTTTACTTAGTTAAAATTCCAACGGGTCCATTCAAAGGCCCATTTCGACCCGCTAGTCCGAAACCTCTACAAAAAGAACTGCAAAACAAGTTTTAATAAAATTTTAGGAGTTCATGTAATTGATTAGGAGCTTTTCAACAAAATTATATTGCAAAACCTCAATTTCTGTTCTTTTTACTCATTTAAAATTCCAACGGGTCCATTGAAAGGCCCATTTCGACCCACTCGTCCGAAACCTCTACAAAAAGGACTACAAAACAAGTTTTAATCAAATTTAGGAGTTCATGTAATTGATTAGGAGCTTTTCAACACAATTATATTGCAAAACCTCAATTTTTGTACTTTTTACTCAATTAAAATTCCAACGGGTCCATTGAAAGGCCCATTTAGACCTGCTCATCCGAAACCTCTACAAAAAGGACCGCAAAAATGTTTTATTCAAATATTAGGAGTTCGAATAATTGATTAGGAGCTTTTCAACACAATTATATTGCAAAACCTCAATTTCTGTACTTTTTACTCAATTAAAATTCCAACGGGTCCATTGAAAGGCCCATTTAGACCTGCTCGTCCGAAACCTCTACAAAAAGGACCGCAAAAATGTTTTATTCAAATATTAGGAGTTCAAATAATTGATTAGGAGCTTTTCAACACAATTATATTGCAAAACCTCAATTTCTGTACTTTTTACTCAATTAAAATTCCAACGGGTCCATTGAAAGGCCCATTTAGACCTGCTCGTCCGAAACCTCTACAAAAAGGACCGCAAAAATGTTTTATTCAAATATTAGGAGTTCAAATAATTGATTAGGAGCTTTTCAACACAATTATATTGCAAAACCTCAATTTCTGTACTTTTTACTCATTTAAAATTCAAACGGGTCCATTGAATGGCCCATATAGGCCCGCTCGTCTGAAATCTCTACAAAAAGGATTGCTAAACAAGTTTTAATCAAATATTAGGAGTTCAAATAATTGATTAGGAGATTTTCAACACAATTATATTGCAAAACCTCAATTTATGTACTTTTTACTCAGTTAAAATTCCAACGGGTCCATTGAAAGGCCCATTTAGACATGCTCATCCTAAACCTCTACAAAAAGGACCACAAAACAAGTTTTAATCAAATATTAGGAGTTCAAATAATCGATTAGGAGCTTTTCAACACAATTATATTGCAAAACCGCAATTTCTGTACTTTTACTCAGTTAAAATTCCAACGGGTCCATTAAAATGCCCATTTCGACCCGCTCGTCCGAAACCTCTACAAAAGGACTGCAAAACAAGTTTAATCAAATTTTAGGAGTTCATGTAATTGATTAGGAGCTTTTCAACACAATTATATTGCAAAACCTCAATTTCAGTACTTTTTACTAAGTTAAAATTCCAACGGGTCCATTGAAAAGCCCATTTAGACCTGCTCGTCCGAAACCTCTACAAAAAGGACCGCAAAACAAGTTTTAATCAAATATTAGGAATTCAAAAAATTGATTAGGAGCTTTTCAACACAATTATATTGCAAAACCGTAATTTCTGTACTTTTTACTTAGTTAAAATTCCAACGGGTCCATTGAAAGGCCCATTTCGACCCGCTAGTCCGAATCCTCTACAAAAAGGACTACAAAACAAGTTTTAATAAAATTTTAGGAGTTCATGTAATTGATTAGGAGCTTTTCAACACAATTATATTGCAAAACCTCAATTTCTGTTCTTTTTACTCATTTAAAATTCCAACGGGTCCATTGAAAGGCCCATTTCGACCCACTCGTCCGAAACCACTACAAAAAGGACTACAAAACAAGTTTTAATCAAATTTAGGAGTTCATGTAATTGATTAGGAGCTTTTCAACACAATTATATTGCAAAACCTCAATTTTTGTACTTTTTACTCAATTAAAATTCCAACGGGTCCATTGAAAGGCCCATTTAGACCTGCTCATCCGAAACCTCTACAAAAAGGACCGCAAAAATGTTTTATTCAAATATTAGGAGTTCAAATAATTGATTAGGAGCTTTTCAACACAATTATATTGCAAAACCTCAATTTCTGTACTTTTTACTCAATTAAAATTCCAACGGGTCCATTGAAAGGCCCATTTAGACCTGCTCGTCCGAAACCTCTACAAAAAGGACCGCAAAAATGTTTTATTCAAATATTAGGATTTCAAATAATTGATTAGGAGCTTTTCAACACAATTATATTGCAAAACCTCAATTTCTGTACTTTTTACCCAGTTAAAATTCAAACGGGTCCATTGAATGGCCCATATAGACCCGCTCGTCCGAAATCTCTACAAAAAGGATTGCTAAACAAGTTTTAATCAAATATTAAGAGTTCAAATAATTTATTAGGAGCTTTTCAACACAATTATATTGCAAAACCTCAATTTATGTACTTTTTACTCAGTTAAAATTCCAACGGGTCCATTGAAAGGCCCATTTAGACATGCTCATCCTAAACCTCTACAAAAAGGACCGCAAAACAAGTTTTAATCAAATATTAGGAGTTCAAATAATTGATTAGGAGCTTTTCAACACAATTATATTGCAAAACCGCAATTTCTGTACTTTTACTCAGTTAAAATTCCAACGGGTCCATTAAAATGCCCATTTCGACCCGCTCGTCCGAAACCTCTACAAAAGGACTGCAAAACAAGTTTAATCAAATTTTTTGGAGTTCATGTAATTGATTAGGAGCTTTTCAACACAATTATATTGCAAAACCTCAATTTCAGTACTTTTTACTAAGTTAAAATTCCAACGGGTCCATTGAAAAGCCCATTTAGACCTGCTCGTCCGAAACCTCTACAAAAAGGACCGCAAAACAAGTTTTAATCAAATATTAGGAATTCAAAAAATTGATTGGGAGCTTTTCAACACAATTATATTGCAAAACCGCAATTTCTGTACTTTTTACTTAGTAAAAATTCCAACGGGTCCATTGAAAGGCCCATTTCGACCCGCTCGTCCGAAACCTCTACAAAAAGGACTGCAAAACAAGTTTTAATAAAATTTTAGGAGTTCATGTAATTGATTAAGAGCTTTTCAACATAATTATATTGCAAAACCTCAATTTCTGTACTTTTTACTCAGTTAAAATTCAAACGGGTCCATTGAATGGCCCATATAGACCCGCTCGTCCGAAATCTCTACAAAAAGGACTGCTAAACAAGTTTTAATCAAATATTAGGAATTCAAATAATTGATTAGGAGCTTTTCAACACAATTATATTGCAAAACCTCAATTTATGTATTTTTTACTCAGTTAAAATTCCAACGGGCCCATTGAAAGGCCCATTTAGAACTACTCGTCCGAAACCTCTACAAAAAGGACCGCAAAAATGTTTTATTAAAATATTAGGAGTTCAAATAATTGATTAGGAGCTTTTCAACACAATTATATTGCAAAACTTCAATTTATGTACTTTTTACTCGGTTAAAATTCCAACGTGTCCATTGAAAGGCCCATTTAGACCTGCTCGTCCGAAACCTCTACAAAAAGGACCGCAAAAATGTTTTATTCAAATATTAGGGGTTCAAATAATTGATTAGGAGCTTTTCAACACAATTATATTGCAAAACCGCAATTTCTGTACTTTTTACTCATTTAAAATTCCAACGGGTCCATTTAAAGGCCCATTTCGACCCGCTCGTCCGAAACCTCTACAAAAAGGACTGCAAAACAAGTTTTAATCTAATTTTAGGAGTTCATGTAATTGATTAAGAGCTTTTCAACACAATTATATTGCAAAACCTCAATTTTTGTACTTTTTACTCAGTTAAAATTCAAACGGGTCCATTGAATGGCCCATATAGACCCGCTCGTCCGAAATCTCTACAAAAAGGATTGCTAAACAAGTTTTAATCAAATATTAGGAGTTCAAATAATTGATTAGGGGCTTTTCAACACAATTATATTGCAAAACCTCAATTTATGTACTTTTTACTCAGTTAAAATTCCAACGGGTCAATTGAAAGGCCCATTTAGACATGCTCATCCTAAACCTCTACAAAAAGGACCGCAAAACAAGTTTTAATCAAATATTAGGAGTTCAAATAATTGATTAGGAGCTTTTCAACACAATTATATTGCAAAACCGCAATTTCTGTACTTTTACTCAGTTAAAATTCCAACGGGTCCATTAAAATGCCCATTTCGACCCGCTCGTCCGAAACCTCTACAAAAGGACTGCAAAACAAGTTTAATCAAATTTTAGGAGTTCATGTAATTGATTAGGAGCTTTTCAACACAATTATATTGCAAAACCTCAATTTCAGTACTTTTTACTAAGTTAAAATTCCAACGGGTCCATTGAAAAGCCCATTTAGACCTGCTCGTCCGAAACCTCTACAAAAAGGACCGCAAAACAAGTTTTAATCAAATATTAGGAATTCAAAAAATTGATTAGGAGCTTTTCAACACAATTATATTGCAAAACCGTAATTTCTGTACTTTTTACTTAGTTAAAATTCCAACGGGTCCATTCAAAGGCCCATTTCGACCCGCTAGTCCGAAACCTCTACAAAAAGAACTGCAAAACAAGTTTTAATAAAATTTTAGGAGTTCATGTAATTGATTAGGAGCTTTTCAACAAAATTATATTGCAAAACCTCAATTTCTGTTCTTTTTACTCATTTAAAATTCCAACGGGTCCATTGAAAGGCCCATTTCGACCCACTCGTCCGAAACCTCTACAAAAAGGACTACAAAACAAGTTTTAATCAAATTTAGGAGTTCATGTAATTGATTAGGAGCTTTTCAACACAATTATATTGCAAAACCTCAATTTTTGTACTTTTTACTCAATTAAAATTCCAACGGGTCCATTGAAAGGCCCATTTAGACCTGCTCGTCCGAAACCTCTACAAAAAGGACCGCAAAAATGTTTTATTCAAATATTAGGAGTTCGAATAATTGATTAGGAGCTTTTCAACACAATTATATTGCAAAACCTCAATTTCTGTACTTTTTACTCAATTAAAATTCCAACGGGTCCATTGAAAGGCCCATTTAGACCTGCTCGTCCGAAACCTCTACAAAAAGGACCGCAAAAATGTTTTATTCAAATATTAGGAGTTCAAATAATTGATTAGGAGCTTTTCAACACAATTATATTGCAAAACCTCAATTTCTGTACTTTTTACTCAATTAAAATTCCAACGGGTCCATTGAAAGGCCCATTTAGACCTGCTTGTCCGAAACCTCTACAAAAAGGACCGCAAAAATGTTTTATTCAAATATTAGGAGTTCAAATAATTGATTAGGAGCTTTTCAACACAATTATATTGCAAAACCTCAATTTCTGTACTTTTTACTCAGTTAAAATTCAAACGGGTCCATTGAATGGCCCATATAGGCCCGCTCGTCCGAAATCTCTACAAAAAGGATTGCTAAACAAGTTTTAATAAAATATTAGGAGTTCAAATAATTGATTAGGAGCTTTTCAACACAATTATATTGCAAAACCTCAATTTATGTACTTTTTACTTAGTTAAATCCAATGGGTCCATTGAAAGGCCCATTTCGACCCGCTAGTCCGAAACCTCTACAAAAAGGACTACAAAACAAGTTTTAATAAAATTTTAGGAGTTCATGTAATTGATTAGGAGCTTTTCAACACAATTATATTGCAAAACCTCAATTTCGGTTCTTTTTACTCATTTAAAATTCCAACGGGTCCATTGAAAGGCCCATTTCGACCCACTCGTCCGAAACCTCTACAAAAAGGACTACAAAACAAGTTTTAATCAAATTTAGGAGTTCATGTAATTGATTAGGAGCTTTTCAACACAATTATATTGCAAAACCTCAATTTTTGTACTTTTTACTCAATTAAAATTCCAACGGGTCCATTGAAAGGCCCATTTAGACCTGCTCGTCCGAAACCTCTACAAAAAGGACCGCAAAAATGTTTTATTCAAATATTAGGAGTTCAAATAATTGATTAGAGCTTTTCAACACAATTATATTGCAAAACCGCAATTTCTGTACTTTTTACTTAGTAAAAATTCCAACGGGTCCATTGAAAGGCCCATTTCGACCCGCTCGTCCGAAACCTCTACAAAAAGGACTGCAAAACAAGTTTTAATAAAATTTTAGGAGTTCATGTAATTGATTAAGAGCTTTTCAACATAATTATATTGCAAAACCTCAATTTCTGTACTTTTTACTCAGTTAAAATTCAAACGGGTCCATTGAATGGCCCATATAGACCCGCTCGTCCGAAATCTCTACAAAAAGGACTGCTAAACAAGTTTTAATCAAATATTAGGAATTCAAATAATTGATTAGGAGCTTTTCAACACAATTATATTGCAAAACCTCAATTTATGTATTTTTTACTCAGTTAAAATTCCAACGGGCCCATTGAAAGGCCCATTTAGAACTACTCGTCCGAAACCTCTACAAAAAGGACCGCAAAAATGTTTTATTAAAATATTAGGAGTTCAAATAATTGATTAGGAGCTTTTCAACACAATTATATTGCAAAACTTCAATTTATGTACTTTTTACTCGGTTAAAATTCCAACGTGTCCATTGAAAGGCCCATTTAGACCTGCTCGTCCGAAACCTCTACAAAAAGGACCGCAAAAATGTTTTATTCAAATATTAGGGGTTCAAATAATTGATTAGGAGCTTTTCAACACAATTATATTGCAAAACCGCAATTTCTGTACTTTTTACTCATTTAAAATTCCAACGGGTCCATTTAAAGGCCCATTTCGACCCGCTCGTCCGAAACCTCTACAAAAAGGACTGCAAAACAAGTTTTAATCTAATTTTAGGAGTTCATGTAATTGATTAAGAGCTTTTCAACACAATTATATTGCAAAACCTCAATTTTTGTACTTTTTACTCAGTTAAAATTCAAACGGGTCCATTGAATGGCCCATATAGACCCGCTCGTCCGAAATCTCTACAAAAAGGATTGCTAAACAAGTTTTAATCAAATATTAGGAGTTCAAATAATTGATTAGGGGCTTTTCAACACAATTATATTGCAAAACCTCAATTTATGTACTTTTTACTCAGTTAAAATTCCAACGGGTCAATTGAAAGGCCCATTTAGACATGCTCATCCTAAACCTCTACAAAAAGGACCGCAAAACAAGTTTTAATCAAATATTAGGAGTTCAAATAATTGATTAGGAGCTTTTCAACACAATTATATTGCAAAACCGCAATTTCTGTACTTTTACTCAGTTAAAATTCCAACGGGTCCATTAAAATGCCCATTTCGACCCGCTCGTCCGAAACCTCTACAAAAGGACTGCAAAACAAGTTTAATCAAATTTTAGGAGTTCATGTAATTGATTAGGAGCTTTTCAACACAATTATATTGCAAAACCTCAATTTCAGTACTTTTTACTAAGTTAAAATTCCAACGGGTCCATTGAAAAGCCCATTTAGACCTGCTCGTCCGAAACCTCTACAAAAAGGACCGCAAAACAAGTTTTAATCAAATATTAGGAATTCAAAAAATTGATTAGGAGCTTTTCAACACAATTATATTGCAAAACCGTAATTTCTGTACTTTTTACTTAGTTAAAATTCCAACGGGTCCATTCAAAGGCCCATTTCGACCCGCTAGTCCGAAACCTCTACAAAAAGAACTGCAAAACAAGTTTTAATAAAATTTTAGGAGTTCATGTAATTGATTAGGAGCTTTTCAACAAAATTATATTGCAAAACCTCAATTTCTGTTCTTTTTACTCATTTAAAATTCCAACGGGTCCATTGAAAGGCCCATTTCGACCCACTCGTCCGAAACCTCTACAAAAAGGACTACAAAACAAGTTTTAATCAAATTTAGGAGTTCATGTAATTGATTAGGAGCTTTTCAACACAATTATATTGCAAAACCTCAATTTTTGTACTTTTTACTCAATTAAAATTCCAACGGGTCCATTGAAAGGCCCATTTAGACCTGCTCGTCCGAAACCTCTACAAAAAGGACCGCAAAAATGTTTTATTCAAATATTAGGAGTTCGAATAATTGATTAGGAGCTTTTCAACACAATTATATTGCAAAACCTCAATTTCTGTACTTTTTACTCAATTAAAATTCCAACGGGTCCATTGAAAGGCCCATTTAGACCTGCTCGTCCGAAACCTCTACAAAAAGGACCGCAAAAATGTTTTATTCAAATATTAGGAGTTCAAATAATTGATTAGGAGCTTTTCAACACAATTATATTGCAAAACCTCAATTTCTGTACTTTTTACTCAATTAAAATTCCAACGGGTCCATTGAAAGGCCCATTTAGACCTGCTTGTCCGAAACCTCTACAAAAAGGACCGCAAAAATGTTTTATTCAAATATTAGGAGTTCAAATAATTGATTAGGAGCTTTTCAACACAATTATATTGCAAAACCTCAATTTCTGTACTTTTTACTCAGTTAAAATTCAAACGGGTCCATTGAATGGCCCATATAGGCCCGCTCGTCCGAAATCTCTACAAAAAGGATTGCTAAACAAGTTTTAATAAAATATTAGGAGTTCAAATAATTGATTAGGAGCTTTTCAACACAATTATATTGCAAAACCTCAATTTATGTACTTTTTACTCAGTTAAAATTCCAACGGGTCCATTGAAAGGCCCATTTAGACATGCTCATCCTAAACCTCTACAAAAAGGACCGCAAAACAAGTTTTAATCAAATATTAGGAGTTCAAATAATTGATTAGGAGCTTTTCAACATAATTATATTGCAAAACCGCAATTTCTGTACTTTTACTCAGTTAAAATTCCAACGGGTCCATTAAAATGCCCATTTGGACCCGCTCGTCCGAAACCTCTACAAAAGGACTGCAAAACAAGTTTAATCAAATTTTAGGAGTTCATGTAATTGATTAGGAGCTTTTCAACACAATTATATTGCAAAACCTCAATTTCAGTACTTTTTACTAAGTTAAAATTCCAACGGGTCCATTGAAAAGCCCATTTAGACCTGCTCGTCCGAAACCTCTACAAAAAGGACCGCAAAACAAGTTTTAATCAAATATTAGGAATTCAAAAAATTGATTAGGAGCTTTTCAACACAATTATATTGCAAAACCGTAATTTCTATACTTTTTACTTAGTTAAAATTCCAACGGGTCCATTGAAAGGCCCATTTCGACCCGCTAGTCCGAATCCTCTACAAAAAGGACTACAAAACAAGTTTTAATAAAATTTTAGGAGTTCATGTAATTGATTAGGAGCTTTTCAACAAAATTATATTGCAAAACCTCAATTTCTGTTCTTTTTACTCATTTAAAATTCCAACGGGTCCATTGAAAGGCCCATTTCGACCCACTCGTCCGAAATCTCTACAAAAAGGACTACAAAACAAGTTTTAATCAAATCTAGGAGTTCATGTAATTGATTAGGAGCTTTTCAACACAATTATATTGCAAAACCTCAATTTTTGTACTTTTTACTCAATTAAAATTCCAACGGGTCCATTGAAAGGCCCATTTAGACCCGCTCGTCCGAAACCTCTACAAAAAGGACCGCAAAAATGTTTTATTCAAATATTAGGAGTTCAAATAATTGATTAGGAGCTTTTCAACATAATTATATTGCAAAACCGCAATTTCTGTACTTTTACTCAGTTAAAATTCCAACGGGTCCATTAAAATGCCCATTTGGACCCGCTCGTCCGAAACCTCTACAAAAAGGACTGCAAAACAAGTTTAATCAAATTTTAGGAGTTCATGTAATTGATTAGGAGCTTTTCAACACAATTATATTGCAAAACCTCAATTTCAGTACTTTTTACTAAGTTAAAATTCCAACGGGTCCATTGAAAAGCCCATTTAGACCTGCTCGTCCGAAACCTCTACAAAAAGGACCGCAAAACAAGTTTTAATCAAATATTAGGAATTCAAAAAATTGATTAGGAGCTTTTCAACACAATTATATTGCAAAACCGTAATTTCTATACTTTTTACTTAGTTAAAATTCCAACGGGTCCATTGAAAGGCCCATTTCGACCCGCTAGTCCGAATCCTCTACAAAAAGGACTACAAAACAAGTTTTAATAAAATTTTAGGAGTTCATGTAATTGATTAGGAGCTTTTCAACACAATTATATTGCAAAACCTCAATTTCTGTTCTTTTTACTCATTTAAAATTCCAACGGGTCCATTGAAAGGCCCATTTCGACCCACTCGTCCGAAATCTCTACAAAAAGGACTACAAAACAAGTTTTAATCAAATCTAGGAGTTCATGTAATTGATTAGGAGCTTTTCAACACAATTATATTGCAAAACCTCAATTTTTGTACTTTTTACTCAATTAAAATTCCAACGGGTCCATTGAAAGGCCCATTTAGACCCGCTCGTCCGAAACCTCTACAAAAAGGACCGCAAAAATGTTTTATTCAAATATTAGGAGTTCAAATAATTGATTAGGAGCTTTTCAACACAATTATATTGCAAAACCTCAATTTCTGTACTTTTTACTCATTTAAAATTCCAACGGGTCCATTGAAAGGCCCATTTCGACCCGCTCGTCCGAAACCTCTACAAAAAGGACTGTAAAACAAGTTTTAATCAAATTGTAGGAGTTCATGTAATTTATTAGGAGCTTTTCAACACAATTATATTGCAAAACCGCAATTTCTGTACTTTTACTTAGTTAAAATTCCAACGGGTCCATTAAAATGCCCATTTCGACCCGCTCGTCCGAAACCTCTACAAAAGGACTGCAAAACAAGTTTTAATCAAATTTTAGGAGTTCATGTAATTGATTAGGAGCTTTTCAACACAATTATATTGCAAAACCTCAATTTCAGTACTTTTTACTAAGTTAAAATTCCAACGGGTCCATTGAAAAGCCCATTTAGACCTGCCATGGTTATCTATTCCCTTCTCTATTTTTATTTCTGTATGTTTTTATCTGGCTTGTATTGCTACCTCTGTCTCTTGCTTATTATCTGTCCTTTATTTCTTTATTTTTTTCTCTCATACCAAATATTTTTTATCGAGCTGTCATCATAATCACACATCCTTCATGTTATTTTCATCACTGATGCTAGTATCTCTGTTGGTTTGGGTTAGTGTTCTTTTTCCATATATGTCTTCTCTATGTTACTTAAATTATCTACTTGCATTTTTCTCTCTTACCACCATCCTCCAATTGAGGGAATATCGATCCCTGTTAAGGGAATTGTTCTCGAACCACACTGTGGTATATTCTTTTAATCTGTACATTTTGCCCATTCGGATCTTCATTACTATTGTTTTCCTTAATTTTATTCATAGCACATATGAGCATTATAAATACACTTATTTCATAATAATAGTAATTTTGATGTATTCCCTTTTTCTGTTTCATGTTATTAATATATATCGTATTCTATTGTTTTCCATCTATGCTCTTTTCTCTTTGGGTTTATCTTATCTTAATTTTTTGAATGTTTTTATACCCTTTTCTTCGTTATTGACTCCTCTTTTTTCTGTTTTGCATGTGTTCGCTATCTTATGTAACCATCGAGGGCATCATGTTCTCTCATTCTGCCGATCCTCCATTTTTCAAGGCTTCCTCCTTTTTATTTCATTAGCTTTTTCTTTGTATTATTCTTTCGCCCTTTCTTTTTTGCTCTATTGGTATGTATTAATTATCCTTGCTTCCCCTCCTCTGCTTATCTTGGTCTGGTGGTATGTATTATTTTTCTTTGTTTTTCTTGCTTGTCTGATTTCTTTAATTTCTTATCTTTGGTTTATCTATGCTAGTGTATATCTATTTATATGCCTGTTTAATAGATCATTTCTCGTCCTCTTTTTTGGTTCTTTTTTTCTCTTTGGTTTCTGTATCTTGGTTTTCTTCTTGATCACTGTTTGTCCATTTATGTCTTATTATCTTATCAGCCTCTATGTCTTTATTTCCTTTATATTCTCCACCATTGTTTATCTGTTTTCTATTATAGTTCTTCCTTTTATTTGTTATGCCTTTATTTCCGCTTCTTACTACACCTACTTAGGTGCTTTAATACCATCCCCTCTTGGGGAAATTATTTCAATCACCTCTAAGGTGAACATAATTACTCAAAAACAAGAAAGAAAGGATTCAGTCTCAAAAGACATCACTTTCTTCCGCCCCTCTATTTTACTCTACAAGTTCAGAATTCATTATAACTTTTCTAATCAATTAATATCTATTTTTCAAATTTATCATTACTATATTAATTCCAATTCTAATTTCCTTCCATATTCCATCTTTCACTCCAATGATTTTTCTACTCTCTTCAATCATGATTTTAATCTATATCACATTTTCTTTTATCCTATGCCCATCTTTAAATATACTATTGTATATCTCTGCACCTCGATAGGTGCTTTTCTACCATCCCCTTTTGGAGAGACCTTTTTGATCATCTTAACGGTGATAATAATTAGACAATCACAACTATGGTGGGTAGAGGTAAAAATTACAATAATTTCATCCAAATACATCACTCTATGGGGCTGCCTACACCTCTACTTCTCACATAACTTCTATAACGCTACTATGGACTCTACCATATGTCCAATGTACTATCTGTCGCTTATCATAAGTCTACTCTCGCTAATTTTATGTTTCAGACCAATAATAAAATACTATATCTTTATAAATATAATTTTCACAATTTTATATTCTACTCATTTTAACTTATTTCTATCAATTTTATACCTTTTGGCTTTTAGTCTCAAATTATTACCAACCCATCTTCCCCACTTACTACTTTCCACAAATTACCAATATCAATCTAACTTTATTCTATCTTTTTTCTCTATTAACAACTATTTTATATATCTTTATTTAAACTTAAATATTACCATATCTGTTATTCAATTTTTGTTTTCTTTTGCAAATTTATGTCTAATTTATATCTTTCCCCCATTTACTCTGCCTATTCAATTCACTTCCCATATTCAAAGCTATTTCTATCCTTTTCCCAAACCACATCAACCTCAAATTATTCCCTCTTTATTCCATATAGTATATTGCTTTATATTTCCTTCTTTAACTCCATATATTTCCATATCTCCTATCCAATTCTTGCCTTTCTTTTTTAATTTATTTCTAAATAATCTCTGTCCCTTAATTATTCTCTCTAGTCAATTTAGTCAACATAATCACAGTTTACTCTTTCCTTTTTACTTTCAACACTATCCTGAATCTAAATTTATTCCAATTATATACTACACAATCATCTTTATTATATTTCTTTTCTTAATTCAATATATTACCATATCGCCTTTCTATTTCCTGCCTTTAACTATAATTTATCTCCTTCCTTTAATTCCTCCATTCAATCAATTTAGATACCATATTCAAAGTTTTCTTTTTCCTTTTTCCAATCTACATTACTTTCAATATTATATTTTTCTAAGCTCTCATTTAACTCTTATAATATTTTCTTCACTTTCTAAAATTACCTCATATAACGCAATTCCAATATTTGGAATTCTTCTCATTATACATTCCTTTTTTAATTCTTACCCTTATTTATTTCCCATTCATTACTTTACTTATATCAACTCTTTTATTTATATAATTACAGCCCACTTTGATTCCATCCCTCCCACTTGCAACTTTTCTTCTTGTTCTTTTCAAAATTACCACATCCTTTACCAAATGGCATTCTCTTCTTCTCTACCCCAATTCTCTGATTTGGATCTAACTTTAGAGGAAGCCAACACCATTTACACCCCTGATTTTTACTTCTTTGAAGAAGATCCTGGAACCATACTGATAGGGAAATTTATATCATCAAAGCCAATAGATGATTGGACCATCCTCCAAGTATTTGAAGGTATATGGAAGAAAAATCATCTGAAATCAATCTCTATTATCAGAGATTCCTTCTTTCGTATTGAGTTTGCCACTATTAGCGACAAATGTGATGTATTTGAGAGAGGCCCTTGGCTTCACAAAGACGAATGGATGGCCCTAGCGGAATATATTCCTGGCAAAAGTATGGACGAGTATTCTTTTAATCCTATGAGGATATGGTTTCGCATTCATTCCTTGCCCAAGCCTTTCTTAGAGGATCATGACAGAGCTCACCTCGTTGGCCAGTCACTTGGGGCCATGGTTGGCACCGTATTACGTACCGATACTCGCAAAGAGCGAGGGAACATGACCGAATTTCTGCGAGTGGAAATACTTCTGGACATATCCAAACCGATCCGACGATTTCTTCTCGTTGGGAAAGGTCCACGTACCACTTCATGCCGTCTTGAATTTGAACGTCTTCCCTTTCTCTGCCAGGGGTGTGGTATCATTAGTCACACATTCGACCACTGCCCTTCCAAGGATACGATTGATCCAGCTAAACTCCAATACGGTGATTGGCTCCGTTGGCTTCCCCCACGTCGCCGTGACCAGGGACCACGTGGTCGTATTCGCGTTGTTGACCAATCACCTTCTAATGAAAGTAAACCTCCGCCAGGTACTTTACATTTTTTTTAAATGTATTTATTTCATTTCATATCCCTTATCGTTTTTCAATCATAAATTGTTTTTACATACAACTCCTTTGGACAAGGGCAAAACTGCTGAATCCTCTGTCAATGCTGAACCAAACCCACCGCTAGGTATTATAAAAAATTTATTTTGGTTTCCATTTATCTATCACTCCTATCTATTCTGGTTTAAGGTCTCTTTTTCCTTATCAGACCCTATGGATAAAGGGAAAGCTCCTGTCACTTCTGCCCAAGATTCAGGTCCAAAATCTGTCAAATACTATTATGCTCCTTCCTTTCATATTTTCATACAACTAATTCTCATTTCCTCTTTTCTTTATCTTATAGAGAATCTCAACGACGGGGATGCTGCATCATTTGCAGATCTCCCTATAGAGGAAACCAATAACAACAAGGAGATGGTGGGGGAGGAATCCGCGGATTTGCCTCCCACTAATGTTGATCCCAAGCTGTCCCAAAAAGTACCATTGCATTCTAAAGTCATCTCGCCTCAACCCCTGAACACCATCTACCCTGTTCAAATTGATCTGGATGGTAAAGATGATGGAAAGTCGAACTCTACTGCTCAGCACATTAGGAAACTGGATGAACAACTCAGTAAGCCACTACTTCAAACCGGTTTATCATTCTTTGATGATTTTGATTCGTGGCTACTTAAGCATTACCCAAATATTGCAGCTTCTGCTCCTGCCCCTATTCCCATTCCCTTGAACCGAGGCACTAAGAGGCGCTCCCCAATCCATGTAGTCCTGCAGCCCAAAAAGTCCAGACCTACACCATCGCCTACTTCGAAAGCTGGGATGAGCAGCGGGAAAAACTCTCCGGCGGCGGCTGACGCACAGCCCCGCCGAGGGAAATGATAATCTTATGTTGGAACTGCCAAGGCTTAGGTAAGGTTGAGGCAGTTCAACATCTCAAGAATTATGTTACTCTTCATAAACCAGATTTACTTTTTTTATGCGAAACTAAACTCAAAAATACGGCTTATAGCCGTCTTGGTGATTTGCTAGGGATGGCCCTAGCTTTTTCTGTTGATTTTTCCTTTACTTGCTCTGGACTTGCTTTATTTACTTTGAATAATAATAATGTTGATTTGCTTGCTTACTCGGATCGTTTTATCCATACGTATATTAATTGCAACTCTTCCTCGTTCTACTTCACTGGAATTCATGGTTTTTCTGAAACTTGTAACAAACCAAAAGCATGGGAATTAATTGATTCACTTAATATTAATGATAGTCAACCCTGGCTCATCGGTGGTGACTTTAACGAAATCTTATCTGATAATGAAAAACAAGGTGGCTCCCGGCGGCCTAGATCTCAAATTAATAACTTCCGCAATTGTCTTTCTCGTAATAATCTTTATGATTGCAAACCTTCTATGGGGTGGTTCACCTGGTCTAAAACAGGGCCCAAAACCCCTACTTTATTTGAGCGTCTAGATCGTTTTGTTGGGAATATGGCATGGAAAGCTTCATTTCCTAATTACAACATCACCTCTGATTTCAATGCGAAATCAGATCACTGTTTTCTACTATTAAATACAGAGCCTTTTCCCCCAACAAATTCACGTCCTCCACCAACCAAGTTTAGATTCGAAAATTGTTGGGCATCCAATGAAGAAGGCATTGTTGTTGTAAAGCAAACTTGGTCATCCACCAGAGGCAATACTCTGGAAAAAATTAAAGCCGTTGGTTCATGCCTAGGAGACTGGCAATCCCAACAAAGATTTAAGTCCAATGGACGCATCAGTTTTCTTTCTAAGAAAATTAATAAACTTTTACAACGACCTCTCTCATCTACTGCAGAAAAAAGATTTATCTCTGCCAAAACCGAGCTCCATAAACTTCTATCGGAACAAGAAGTATATTGGGCACAGCGCTCTCGTAATCTATGGCTTTCCCAAGGGGACAAAAACACCCGATTCTTTCATGCCCGAGCTTCCAACAGGAAGAAAAAGAATACTATCTCTGGCCTTCTAGATTCCAATAACGTTTGGCGTACGAATGATTCTGACCTTATGGAAATTACCTCCTCATATTTCCATACCCTTTTCTCTTCGTCAAACCCTCAATTTTCTGACCAAATTCTTTCAAAAATTACTCCTACTATCACGAATACTATGAATGAGTCCCTCTCCAAGGAATTCACTTCAGAAGAAATCATCACTGCTTTTCGTGATATCGATCCTAGGAAAGCCCCAGGTATTGATGGCCTACCAAGTGGATTTTATCGTCAACATTGGGATACTGTAGGACCTGATATCATAACTCTGTGCCTTAATCTTCTTCAAGGTTCAGCTGATATGGCTTCAGTTAACCAAACTATTTTGGTTCTCATACCTAAAATCAAGGATCCCACTACTATGAGGCATCTTCGGCCCATCAGTCTATGTACAGTAATTTACAAAATCATTGCTAAAGTTTTGGTTAACCGAATGAAACATACCATCCCATTATGTATCAGTCCAAATCAAGCTGCTTTTGTTCAAGGACGCAATATTACAGATAATATCCTTATTGCCCACGAAATCATTCATTCAATTAATACTGGCACCTCTAAATCTTCTCGTGGCGCGGCCCTCAAACTTGACATGGAAAAGGCCTTTGATAGGGTTGAGTGGTCTTTTCTCGAGAAGGTTATGACCCGTATGGGGTTTGCATCATCTTGGGTCTCTATTATCATGAGATGTATTACTTCAGTCTCCTTTACAGTTAAGGTCAACAATTCTTTTTCCCCTCTGTTTCGACCTCAGAGAGGCCTACGTCAAGGTGACCCTTTATCTCCTTTTCTTTTTCTTTTTTGTACCCAAGGACTTTCAGCTTTCTTGTCTGATGCTAAACAACAAGGCCTACTCCCAGGTTTAGGGGCTAGTAAGCATGGGCCCAAGGTTAACCACCTTTTATTTGCGGATGATTGTATTGTTTTCCTTAGCTCAAATACCGATGAAGCTGCACATCTTAAATTGGCCCTTCAGACTTATGCCTCTGCCTCTGGGCAAGCTGTCAACTTTGACAAGTCTACTATATTTTACAATCCACGTACACCTACATCTACTCGTCACGCTATAAACTCCTATCTTCAAGTTAGAGAGGTCACCAATCCTGGAGTCTATCTGGGGGGTACCTCTTCTTATTGGTAAAAATAAAACCCTTGCTTTAGGGTTTATACGCAACAAAGTTCACGACAGATTATCCAGTTGGGATAAACAACTTCTTTCCTTCAGTGGTAGGGAAATTTTTATTAAAGCTGTTTTACAATCTTTACCTCAATATGTTATGTCCTGTTATCTATTACCTCAAAATATTATTGAAGATATGACTTCTGCCATTCGTCGATATTGGTGGTCTGGGAAATCAAACAAGAAAGGTTGGCACATGCTCCCATGGGACCAAGTATGTCTGCCTAAATCTGTTGGCGGAATGGGTTTTCGTGATCTCAACAATTTTAACATTGCCCTTCTTGGCAAACAGCTCTGGCGCCTTATTTGCGAACCTGACTCCCTATTGGGACAAATTTATAAATGCAAGTACTTCCCGACGGGTAATATACTTCATGCCTCTCGGCCTTTGCGAGGTTCTTTTGCCTGGCAAGGTCTTTTTAACGCTATGCAACACCTATTTGGTGGTTTCCTTTATCGTCCGGGTATTAACAGTAACATACGTATCCATCATGATAATTGGGGAGGCTCCTCGACTGTTCACCTCTATGGGGATTATGAGCTATCGGAGGAAGTCCATATTCGTTGTCGAGATTTTATGTTGCGAAACCAAGCCGCCTGGGACCCTGACAAAGTTCGTGCTTACTTTTCTGTGGATGATGCCAATTCCATTCTTTCTGTTCCTATTATTAATGACTTTTGAGATACAATCCTATGGAAGCCCAATGACTCCAGCATCTATTCCGTCAGATCTGGTTACCTTTTCCTACAACGACCCCCTGAGCCTAGACTCCGTCCCCCTCGCTTTTGGAAATATCTGGCCAAGCTCAAAGTTTTACCTAAGGTTAAAACTTTCGGTTGGCGTCTGGGATCTGAAGCCCTGCCTGTTGGGGCTCGCCTTCAGACTTTTGCTCCAGAATCTGGTCCTTGCCCCATTTGTAACTCAGGTTTTGAGTCAATTCTTCATGCCCTTCGAGACTGCTCTGGTGCCTCGGAAACTCTTAAACTGATTGGTCTCCCTTCCTCCTTTGTTAGCAGTTCCGCTCCTTCGGGTCTCCAATGGCTTGAGGAAGGAGCTTCCCTTCTTTCTCCTGATGTTTTTGGCCTTTTCTTGACTACCCTATGGAATATTTGGAACAGACGCAACGATTGGATCCATAATAAACATCTTCAACCCCCTTGGTTGATTGCTGTCAATTCTTTTAGTCTCCATAAGGATTACTCTAACTCTTTATCTTCCTCTTCTTCATCTATCCCCGTGTCACTTCCTCCTCGTTGGAGGCCTCCACCTCGTGGTTTTATTAAAGTTAATGTGGATGGGGCCTTTGATCCCTCCACTCGTGCAGCGGCGGTTGGGGTTATCGCTCGGAATGACTCTGGTACGGTTGTTGGTGGCCTTGCTTTTCCTCTGGGCAGTTGTTCTGACGCTATTACGACCGAAGGGAAAGGTCTTCTTGCCGGCATCACTTTTGCCCTTTCTCAGGGCTGGAGCCATCTGCTTTTCGAGACAGACTGTGCATCCTTAGCTAACAGGATCAACTCTCTTGGGCCAGATCTTTCTCCTTTGGGGCCGCTGATTCTGGAGGCTCACACTGCTTTGGAGGACTTTCCTGTGGCACATGTCCAGTACATTCGCCGTGAGGCTAATATTGTAGCTCATACTTTGGCTACCCATGTCCTTAGATCCATGTCTTCTTTATCTTTTGGATCTAATTATCCTGATTGTATCAAAAACATTGTACCTTGCGAGGTTATTCTCGGTTAATAATATTCTTTGGGTACTCTTTTCCCCTTTTTAAGTTTCTCCGAGCCTTGTGCTTGGGGTTTTAGAAGGGGTTTTTAATGAGGCCCGTCTTCTTCAAAAAAAAAATTCCAACGGGTCCATTGAAAGGCCCATTTCGACCCGCTCGTCCGAAACCTCTACAAGAAGGACTGCAAAACAAGTTTTAATCAAATTCTAGGAGTTCATGAAATTGATTAGGAGATTTTCAACACAATTATATTGCAAAACCTCAATTTCTATACTTTTTACTCAGTTAAAATTCCAACGGGTCCATTGAAAGGCCCATTTAGACCTGCTCGTCCGAAACTTCTACAAAAAGGACCGCAAAAATGTTTTATTCAAATATTAGGAGTTCAAATAATTGATTAGGAGCTTTTCAACACAATTATATTGCAAAACCTCAATTTCTGTACTTTTTACTCATTTAAAATTCCAACGGGTCCATTGAAAGGCCCATTTAGACCCGCTCGTCCGAAACCTCTACATAAAGGACTGCAAAACAAGTTTTAATCAAATTTTAGGAGTTCATGTATTTGATTAGGATCTTTCCAAAACAATTATATTGCAAAACCTCAATTTCTGTACTTTTTACTTAGTTAAAATTCCAACGGGTCCATTGAAAGGCCCATTTAGACCTGCTCGTCCGAAACCTCTACAAAGAGGACCGCAAAAATGTTTTATTCAAATATTAGGAGTTCAAATAATTGATTAGGAGCTTTTCAACACAATTATATTGCAAAACCTCAATTTCTGTACTTTTTACTCAGTTAAAATTCATCGGGTCCAATGAAAGGCCCATTTCGACCCTCTCGCCCGAAACCTCTACAAAAAGGACCGCAAAACAAGTTTTAATCAAATTTTAGGAGTTCATGTAATTGATTAGAAGCTTTTCAACACAATTACATTGCAAAACCTCAATTTCTGTACTTTTTACTCAGTTAAAATTCCAACGGGTAAAAAATTCCAATGGGTATGGGGTCTCTCGAAATCCTCTCAATTCTCTCGGGTCTTTTGGGGGGGCTTAGCGTGTTTTTTAGGGTTTTCCTCAATTCTTTTCTTTCCTCCGCCGCTTTCCCCCCTTCTTTTCTCCTCTCTTTCCCTAATTTTTCTCATTCTTTTCTTCTCTCTGCCGCCGCAAGCTTCTCTACCATGCCGCCCGCCACCGCTTTTCCTCCCTCACTAGCCGGCGTTTGCTTTCACAAGACCCTGGATCTACTTTGTACTGGTATGTTGAGACCCCATCCCACCCCGTTTTTCCCTTTTTCCAATCTGATTTCAATTTTTATTGTTTTATATTTTTTTTCAATCTCTGCATCTTTTTCTCTTAACTTTGTTTTTGGTTTTCCATGCGAGTTAATCTGCCGTCGTTTACTCCAAGTGCAAATTTATGGAAACCACCGCCGGCGAAGTGGTTCTTCTTCTCAGATCCATCCGGGCATTTTTTCATCCATAGATTTCTTTTTCCTCTTTATCTATTATTCCTTTATTTTATTTTCCAGTTCTAACTTTTGGGTTATTCCTTGCAAGGTTTTCTTCATGTGGATTAGGGTTCCGAACGTCCTATTCCCGATCGGCCTCCATTCTTCCCAAAATCTTTCCTTGGATTTCTCCTTACGGCTTCTGGGTTTTAAGTTTCTTCCCTATGTTATTCGGTTTTTTTCCTTTATGTCTGAAATACTCTTTTTTCTAAAAGGTTTAAATCTTCTCCCAACCACAGCAGTGAAGTTCTCGTTTCTTAGGGCACATCGGTTGTCTTTGGAGATCTGGGCTTTCCCGAAAGGCTACTGGCAGATATATTACAGGCCTCAGCCTCCGTTACCCAAAGGTATAGATCCCCCCTTATTTATTCTCCCCCTTTTAATTTTTGCTTATTTGATCTATATTTCTCTATCGAATCATTGGTTTTATGCCCATCCGATCTTCATTTTCCTGTCTTTTTTGATGCATTTTCTGATGGTTTATTATCGGGTTCATCACCTTTTGATTTTCATATATGAATGTCTTTATCTGTCCACTTTCCTTTTCCTTTACCTCGCAATCTTTTTCTGTCCTTTACATAAATATATTTTCTTTTTTCTTAAATTAATTCATCCCTCTATCATTTGGTTATTATCTGGCTATTGGTGTTCTTTACCCTTCATATATACTGATTATGTTATATTAAACTGCATCTATCACCATTTATATTTTTTTCTCATTTCATCATTAGTGCAAGTTTTTCCTTTGGATTGGTCTGATATCCGATCTCCACATATGAATCTTCTAGGTCAACTAAACCATTTAGTTGCATTATACTTACATACCACCATCCTCTATTTGAGGGATTATCGATCCCTTCTAAGGGAAGTATTTTCGAACCACATTGTGGTATCAACCAGCAAGATGCACAACCTGCCATTTCGAATCTCCTGTGATTTAGTCACCCCGAAAATTTCTTATAGTACTCACAAGTATCATATTTGCCATCATATTGCTAATATTGCAACAATAATGTACATCTATTTTCTGGTTTTTACTAATAACTTGAATTGCCTTCATGTGTTATCCATCTTAGCTCACTATTTATTGAGACTTTTCTATCTCAACATTTTGAACAATACATTTTGCATCCCTTCCTCTTTAATTGTTTTTATCTTCTATTACATTTTGAACAGTACTTTTCTTTCTAAAATTAAACGATCTCTAATCCCTATTTTTTCTGTTTTGTATGTGCTCTCTATCTTATGTATCGTACGCATCCAACGAGGGCTTCATCACCTCTCCTCTCGCAGCATCTCCATTAACCATGTCTTCCTTACCTTTACTTTTATAGTTTTTACATCGTACTTTTACATCGCCCCCTCTTTTTTGCTCTGTTGGTTTGTATTAAATTTCTTTACCCCCCCTCTTCTGACTACCCCGGTCTGTATTTATTTTCATGTTCATGCTCTCTTGCTTTTCTTTGTTTTTCTTGCATGCTTTTATCTGTTCTTTTTGCTTCTTTGGTTTATCTCTGCATCTAGCTATCTCTTTATGCGTTTCTCTTCTAGTAGAATTCTTTCTACCATTATTGGTTTTTCTAAATATCTCTATGACTACACTCTTTTACTGCTTGGTTCGTTTTATGATTGTTCAACTATATACTCTCATTTAATCAGTATCCATTTTTTTATCTTCCCTTCCTCCTCTACCATATCATTTACTTTCATTATTATAGTTTCATCTATAACTTTTTACTCCTTTTCCATATTATCCCTTACTTCTGCATCTTACTACACCTCTTTAGGTGACTTCCTACCATCCCCTCTTGGGGAAATAAATTCGATCGCCTTTAAGGTGAACATACCTAATTACAAACTAATAAAGAAAGGAAAAGTCACAAAAGACTTCACTATTTTCCACCACTTTAAATTATCCAATAAATACAAAACACATTATAATTTTTCTACTCAAGCAACTGTCCCTTCTATTTCTCGTCTATATTATTACTGTGTTAAGTTTCCCACTAATTCCCTGCTATATTTTATCTACTACCCCCATAATTTTCCTAAGTATCCATTCATCTTCCTAATGTCCATTCTACCTCCTCTGCATTACCATATCACAAATAAAAAAATATCAATAGAAAAACTAAATGCTATTATCCTAAGATCATTAATAAAACTCTATAATATTACAATTATAACCCTATCAACGTTATATTACATCTGTCCTAATTCATTTCTATTTATTTCGGTTCACTTATCTCCTAATATCAAACTATCACCAAATCACCTTCACTACTCTCAATCTATTATAATCTACTGCTTTCAATCTAAAATTACTCCTTCCTTAATTTCAATCATCAAATGGGTTACACATCATTCCTTATTTTCATATATTACCACATTAACTTACCCTTTATTGCCATTTATTGATAATCTAATTCCAATTTACTCCTCCCCCCTAATTATTATTTCCTTCCAATTCAGTTACCATATTCAACTTTCTTTCTTTCCTTTTCCCAACTCATTTCATTATAATTTCATTCCAATTTTATCCTATTCCAACACCTATATCATATCTCCTTCATTAACCCCATATTTATCAATATCATCTTTCCAATCCCTGCCTTTAATTAATAATTATCTCTTTCCCTTAATTACTCCATCAATTTACTTTAGCTACCATAACCAAATTATTCCCTTTCCTTTTATTACCCTATCTTACCTTAAACACTACAGATTTCCCAGTTTTTATTTAAACTTGATTCTATTTTTCTCATTTTCCAAATTTATCCCACTTCCAATCTTTAGGAATATTATCATCCTACATTCCTTTTCTAAATCTTTCTATCTTTTGATTTCCATTCTTAACTCTACTTATATCAATTCTATTCTATATAAGATAACAAGCCACTTTGTTTCCACACGCATTTTTTCACCTTGTCCCTTCCAAAATTACCACATTTACCACCAAATGGCATCCTCTTCTTCTCTTCCTCAATTCACTGATCTGGACCTAACAAATGAGGAAGCCAACGCAATTTACACCCCTGATTTCGATTTCTTTGAAGAAGATCCAAAAACTATCCTGATTGGCAAGTTCATTTCATCAAAGCCAATAGATGATTGGACCATCCTCTCCGTCTTTGAAGGTATATGGAAGAAAAACAACCTTAAATCAATCTCTATTATCAGAGACTACTTCTTTCGGATTGAGTTTGCCACTATAAGCGACAAATATGATGTGTTTGAAAGAGGGCCTTGGCTTCACAAAGACGAATGGATGGCCCTAGCTGAATATTCACCTGGCAAAAGTATGGACGAGTACTCTTTTAACCCCATGAGAATATGGTTTCGTATCCACTCCTTACCCAAACCTTTCCTAGAGGACCACGATAGAGCTCACCTTATTGGACAGTCACTTGGAGCCATGGTTGGCACTGTACTACGTACTGACACCCGCAAAGAACGAGGCAATATGACAGAATTTCTGCGAGTCGAAATACTCCTGGACATTTCCAAGCCGATCCGACGATTTCTCCTTATCGGGAAAGGGCCACGAACCACTTCTTGCCGTCTACAATATGAACGTCTCCCCCTCCTCTGTCAGGGGTGCGGCATCATTAGCCACACATTTGACCACTGCCCTTCTAAGGCTACAATTGATCCAGCAAAACTTCAATATGGTGATTGGCTCCGCTGGCTTCCCCCGCGTCGCCGTGACCAGGGACCACACGGTCGTATCCGAATTGTCGAGCAATCCACTTCTAATGAATGCAAACCACCGCTAGGTATTTTGCACTTTTTTAAATACAACTATTTAATTTCCTGCCTTTTCTCTTTTCTACATTATAAACTGCTATTTTGTACAGCTCCCTTGGACAAGGGGAAAACTGTCGATTCCTCTGCTAATGCTGTACCAAACCCACCACTAGGTATTATAAAATTTTTCTCTTGGCTACTACTTAATTATCATTCCCCCTTACACTGTTTTAATGATTCCTTATCAGATCCTATGGATAAAGGGAAAGCCCCCATCACTACGGCCCAAGATTCAGGTCTAGCCTCCATCAAAATTCATTACGCTTCTTTATACAATAATTTCATACAATTAAAGCTTATTACTTTATTTTCTAATCTTTTAGGGAACCTCAATGAAGGGGATGTTGCGTCGTTTGCAGATCTTCCCATTGATGAAACCAATAATAACGACGAGACGGTGGGGGTGGAATCTTCGGATCCGCCTCCCACAAATGTCGATCCCAAGCTGTCCCAAAAAGTTCCTTTGCATTCAAGAGTCATTTCACCCCAGCCCTTGAACACAATCTACCCGGTACAAATCGATCTGGAAAGTCAAGATGATGGAAAGACGAATTCTA
Organism: Hibiscus tridactylites; assembly: GCA_958450335.1. NCBI lineage: Eukaryota > Viridiplantae > Streptophyta > Magnoliopsida > Malvales > Malvaceae > Hibiscus > Hibiscus tridactylites. The sequence goes on from CAUDLX010000213.1 coordinate 99,532, forward strand.
ATGCTCAGCAAGTTAGGAAACTGGATGAACAACTCAGTAAGCCATTACTTCAAACCGGTATATCATTCTTTAATGATTTTGATTCGTGGCTACTCAAGCATTACCCAAATCTTGCAGCTTCTGCTCCGGCCCCTATCCCCATTCCTCTGAACCGAGGCACTAAGAGGCGATCCCCAATCCATGTGGTCCTGCAGCCCAAAAAGTCTAGACCTACTCCATCACCTACTTCAAAAGCTGGGATGAGCAGCGGAAAAAACTCTCCGGCGGCGGCTGATGCACAGCCCCGCCGAGGAAAATGATAATTTTATGCTGGAACTGCCAGGGCTTAGGTAAGGCCCAGGCAGTTCAACACCTACAGTCTTATGTTAAGCTTCATAAACCTGATTTATTGTTTTTGTGTGAAACTAAACTCAAAAATACGGCTTATAGCCGTCTTGGTGATTTGCTAGGGATGGCCCTAGCTTTTTCGGTTGATTTTTCCAATAATTGCTCTAGACTAGCTTTATTTGCTACGAATATTAATAATATTGATTTGCTTTCTTACTCGGATCGTTTTATTCACTCGTATATAACATGCAACTCTTCTGCGTTCTATTTTACTGGAATTCACGGATTTTCCGAAACAAGTAATAAAACCAAATCTTGGGAACTAATAGACTTTCTCAACATTAACGTTGATCACCCTTGGCTTATCGGGGGTGATTTCAACGAAATCTTATCTGATAACGAAAAACAAGGTGGCTGTCGTCGGCCTAGATCTCAAATTAATAATTTTCGCAATTGTCTTATTCGTAATAATCTCTTTGATTGCAAACCTACAACGGGGTGGTTCACATGGTCTAAAACGGGGCCCAAAACCCCTTCTTTATTCGAACGTTTAGATCGTTTTGTTGGAAACATGGCTTGGAAAGCCTCCTTTCCTAATTATAACATCCACTCAGATTTTAATGCGAAATCAGACCACTGTTTTCTACTATTAAATACGGATCCTCTCCCTCCAACAACTCCCCGTATCCCACCAACTATGTTTCGTTTCGAAAACTGTTGGGCTTCTAATGATGAAGGTATTAATGTGGTAAAACAAACCTGGTCCTCCACCAAAGGTAATACTTTGGACAAAATTAAAGCGGTGGGCTCCTGCCTAGGAGACTGGCAATCCCAACAAAGATTTAAAACCAATGGTCGTATTACCTTTCTCACTAAGAAAATCAATAAACTTTTACAACGACCTCTTTCAGCCTCTGCCGAAAAAAGATATATCTCTGCCAAAACTGAACTCCACAATCTTCTCGAGGTGCAAGAAGCATATTGGGCACAACGTTCTCGTAATCTATGGCTTTCCCAAGGGGACAAAAATACCCGCTTCTTTCATGCCCGAGCTTCTAATAGAAAGAAAAAGAACACTATCACAGGTCTCTTAGACTCTAACAATGTTTGGCGAACGAATGAGTCTGACATTATGGAAATTGCTTCCTCTTATTTCCATAACCTCTTCTCTTCCTCAAACCCTCACTTTTCTGACCAAATTCTTTCAAAAATCAATCCTACTATCTCAACTTCTATGAATGAGTCCCTCACCAAGGAATTCACCTCAGAAGAAATATACACCGCTTTTCGAGACATCGATCCCAGAAAAGCCCCGGGTATTGATGGCCTCCCAAGTGGATTTTTTCGTCAACACTGGGATACTGTAGGACCTGATATTACTACTCTCTGCCTCAATCTCCTTAAAGGGTCAGCTGATATAGCCTCAGTCAACCAAACTATTTTGGTCCTCATACCTAAGATCAAGGATCCCACTACTATGAGACATCTTCGGCCCATCAGTCTCTGTACGGTAATCTACAAAATCATTGCTAAAGTTTTGGTTAATCGTATGAAACATACCATTCCTTTTTGCATCAGTTCAAATCAAGCTGCTTTTGTTCAAGGACGTAATATTACAGATAATATCCTTATTGCCCACGAAATTATTCATTCCATTAATATTGGTACCTCAAAATCTTCTAAAGGAGCTGCTCTTAAACTTGACATGGAAAAATCCTTTGACAGAGTCGAGTGGTCATTTCTCGAAAATGTCATGACCCGTATGGGGTTTGCCTCATCCTGGGTCTCTCTCATAATGAGATGCATCTCATCAGTTTCCTTTACAGTTAAGGTAAACAATTCTTTCTCCCCTTTGTTTCGACCTCAAAGGGGCCTCCGCCAAGGTGACCCTTTATCCCCTTTTCTTTTTCTTTTTTGTACCCAAGGGCTCTCAGCCTTCTTGGCTGATGCTAAACAACAAGGTCTGCTTCCAGGATTAGGAGCTTGTAAACATGGGCCCAAGGTTAACCACCTTTTGTTTGCAGATGACTGCATAGTATTCATTAATTCAAATCCTCATGAAGCAGCTCACCTCAAGTTGGCTCTCCAAACTTACGCATCTGCCTCTGGGCAAGCAGTTAACTTCGATAAATCTACTATCTTTTACAATCCTCGCACTCCTACTTCCACCCGTCAAACTATCAATTCCTATCTTCAAGTACGTGAGGTCACCAATCCTGGGGTCTATTTGGGGGTACCTCTTCTTATTGGTAAAAATAAAACCCTTGCTTTAGGGTTTATACGAGATAAAGTTCATGATAGATTATCCACCTGGGACAAACAACTTCTCTCCTTCAGTGGTAGGGAAATTTTTATTAAAGCCGTTTTACAATCTTTACCTCAATATGTCATGTCCTGTTATCTATTACCGCAAAATATTATTGATGATATGACATCTGCCATTCGCCGATATTGGTGGTCTGGAAAATCAAACAAAAAAGGTTGGCACCTGCTCCCATGGGACCAGGTATGCCTGCCTAAATCTGTCGGGGGCATGGGTTTTCGGGACCTCAATAACTTTAATATAGCTCTTCTTGGCAAACAACTCTGGCGACTCATATGCGAACCTGACTCCCTTTTGGGAGAAATCTATAAATTTAAATACTTCCCAACAGGTAATATCCTTCATGCCTCTCGGCCTTCGCGAGGTTCTTTTGCTTGGCAAGGTCTCTATAACGCTATGCAACACCTATTTGGCGGTTTTCTCTATCGCCCGGGTATCAACAGTAACATACGCATCCATCATGATAATTGGGGAGGCTCCTCGACTGTCCAACTCTATGGGGACTATGAACTCTCGGAGGAAGTCCATATTCGATGTAGAGATTTTATGTTACGCAACCAAGCGACCTGGGACCCTATCAAAGTTCGTGCTTACTTTACCGTAGAGGATGCCAATTCCATTCTTTCAGTTCCCATTATTAATGATACGCGTGATACCATCCTCTGGCGACCCAATGATTCTAGTCTCTACTCCGTCAGATCTGGCTACTTTTTCCTGCAACGACCCCCTGAGCCTAGACTTCGTCCCCCCCGTTTCTGGAAATTTCTTGCCAAGCTCAAAGTCTTGCCTAAAGTTAAAACTTTTGGGTGGCGTCTGGGTGCCGAAGCCCTGCCTGTTGGGGCTCGCCTTCAGACTTTTGCTCCAGAGTCTGGTCCATGCCCCATTTGTAACTCGGGTATTGAGTCGATTCTCCATGCTCTCCGAGACTGCCCTGGTGCCTCAGAAACTCTTAAATTGATTGGTCTACCATCCTCCTTTATCAATAGTTCCGCTGCCACGGGTCTTCATTGGCTTGAGGAAGGAGCTTCCCTTCTCCCTCCTGATCTTTTTGGCCTTTTCTTAACTACCCTCTGGAATATATGGAACAGACGTAACGACTGGCTCCATAATAATCATCTTCAACCCCCTTGGCTAATTGCTGTCAACTCCATTAGTCTCCATAAGGATTTCTCTAAGGCTATATCCTCCCCTCCATCATCCATCCCTCCATCTCTTCCTCCTCGTTGGAAGCCTCCACCTAGTGGTTTTATTAAAATTAATGTGGATGGAGCTTTTGATCCTTCCACTCGTGCAGCGGCGATTGGTGTTGTCACTCGGGACGACGCGGGGACGGTTGTCGGTGGCCTGGCTTTTCCGTTGGGCAGTTGTGCTGATGCTATTTCATCCGAAGGGAAAGGTCTTCTTGCCGGCATTAATTTTGCCCGATCTCAAGGTTGGAGCCAACTGATATTCGAGACAGACTGCGCATCCCTAGCAAACAGAATCAACTCTCTTGGGCCAGACCTCTCTCCTCTGGGTCCGATGATTCTGGAGGCTCATACTGCTATGGAGGATTTTTCTATGGTACATGTTCAGTACATTCGCCGAGAGGCAAATTTTGTAGCTCATACGTTGGCTACCCATGCCCTTAGATCCATGTCTTCTTTTTCTTTTGGATCTATTTATCATGAATGTATCAAAAACATTGTACTTTCCGAGGTTTAACCTCGTTTAATAATACATCTTGGGTACTCTTTTCCCCTTTTAGGTTTTCTCCTAGCCTTGTGCTTGGGGATTTTAGTAGGGGTTTTTAATGAGGCCCGTTTTCTTCAAAAAAAAAATTCCAACGGGTCCATTGAAAGGCCCATTTAGACCTGCTCGTCCGAAACCTCTACAAAAAGGACCGCAAAAATGTTTTATTCAAATATTAGGAGTTCAAATAATTGATTAGGATCTTTTCAACACAATTATATTGCAAAACCTCAATTTCTGTACTTTTTACTCATTTAAAATTCCAACGGTTCCATTGAAAGGCCCATTTAGACCCGCTCGTCCGAAACCTCTACAAAAAGGACTGCAAAACAAGTTTTAATCAAATTTTAGGAGTTCATATATTTGATTAGGAGCTTTCCAAAACAATTATATTGCAAAACCTCAATTTCTGTACTTTTTACTCAGTTAAAATTCCAACGGGTCCATTGAAAGACCCATTTAGACCAGCTCGTCCGAAACCTCTACAAAAAGGACCGCAAAAATGTTTTTTTCAAATATTAGGAGTTCAAATAATTGATTAGGAGCTTTTAAACACAATTATATTGCAAAACCTCAATTTCTGTACTTTTTACTCATTTAAAATCCCAACGGGTCCATTGAAAGGCCCATTTCGACCCGCTCGTCCGAAACATCTACAAAAGGACTGCAAAACAAGTTTTAATCAAATTTTAGGAGTTCATGTAATTGATTAGGAGCTTTTCAACACAAGTATATTGCAAAACCTCAATTTTTGTACTTTTTACTCAGTTAAAATTCCAACGGGTCCATCGAAAGGCCCATTTAGACCTGCTCGTCCGAAACCTCTACAAAGAGGACCGCAAAAATGTTTTATTCAAATATTAGGAGTTCAAATAATTGATTAGGAGCTTTTCAACACAATTATATTGCAAAACCTCAATTTCTGTACTTTTTACTCGGTTAAAATTCCAACGTGTCCATTGAAAGGCCCATTTAGACTTGCTCGTCCGAAACCTCTACAAAAAAGACCGAAAAATGTTTTATTCAAATATTAGGAGTTCAAATAATTGATTAGGAGCTTTTCAACACAATTATATTTGAAAACCGCAATTTCTGTACTTTTTACTCAGTTAAAATTGATTAGGAGCTTTTCAACACAATTATATTGCAAAACCTCAATTTATGTACTTTTTACTCAGTTAAAATTCCAACGGGTCCATTGAAAGGCCCATTTAGACCTACTCGTCCGAAACCTCTACAAAAAGGACTGAAAAAATGTTTTATTCAAATATTAGGAGTTCAAATAATTGATTAGAGCTTTTCAACACAATTATATTGCAAAACCTCAATTTCTGTACTTTTTACTCATTTAAAATTCCAACGGGTCCATTGAAAGGCCCATTTCGACCCGCTCGTCCGAAACCTCTACAAAAAGGACTGCAAAACAAGTTTTAATCAAATTTTAGGAGTTCAAATAATTTATTACGAGCTTTTCAACACAAGTATATTGCAAAACCACAATTTCTGTACTTTTTACTCAGTTAAAATTCCAATGGGCCCATTGAAAGGCCCATTTTGACTCGCTCGTCCGAAACCTCTACAAAAAGGACTGCAAAACAAGTTTTATTCAAATTTTAGGAGTTCATGTAATTGATTAGGAGCTTTTCAACACAATTATATTGCAGAACCTCAGTTTATGTACTTTTTACTCAGTTAAAATTCCAACGGGCCCATTGAAAGGCCCATTTCGACCCGCTCGTCTGAAACCTCTACAAAGAGGACTGCAAAACAAGTTTTAATCAAAATTTATGAATTCATGTAATTGATTAGGAGATTTGCAACACAATTATATTGCAAAACCGCAATTTCTGTACTTTTTACTCAGTTAAAATTCCAAGGGGTCCATTGAAAGGCCCATTTAGACATGCTCGTCCTAAACCACTACAAAAAGGACCGCAAAACAAGTTTTAATCAAATATTAGGAGTTCAAATAATTGATTAGGAGCTTTTCAACACAATTATATTGCAAAACCGCAATTTCTGTACTTTTACTCAGTTAAAATTCCAACGGGTCCATTAAAATGCCCATTTCGACCCGCTCGTCCGAAACCTCTACAAAAAGGACTGCAAAACAAGTTTTAATCAAATTTTAGGAGTTCATGTAATTGATTAGGAGCTTTTCAACACAATTATATTGCAAAACCTCAATTTCTGTACTTTTTACTCATTTAAAATTCCAACGGGTCCATTGAAAGGCCCATTTCGACCCGCTCGTCCGAATCCTCTACAAAAAGTACGGCAAAACATGTTTTAATCAAATTTTAGGAGTTCATGTAATTGATTAGGAGATTTTCAACACAATTATATTGCAAAACCTCAATTTCTGTACTTTTTACTCATTTAAAATTCCAACGGGTCCTTTGAGAAGCCCATTTCGACCTGCTCGTCCGAAACCTCTTCAAAAAGGACCGCAAAAACGTTTTATTCAAATATTAGGAGTTCAAATTATTTATTAGGAGCTTTTCAACACAATTATATTGCAAAACCGCAATTTCTGTACTTTTACTCATTTAAAATTCCAACGGGTCCATTGAAAGGCCCATTTCGACCCGCTCGTCCGAAACCTCTACAAAAAGGACTGCAAAATAAGTTTTAATCATATTTTAGGAGTTCAAATAATTTATTACGAGCTTTTCAACACAATTATATTGCAAAACCACAATTTATGTACTTTTTACTCAGTTAAAATTCCAACGGGCCCATTGAAAGGCCCATTTCGACCCGCTCGTCCGAAACTTCTACAAAAAGGACTGCAAAACAAGTTTTAATCAAATTTAAGGAGTTCATGTAATTGATTAGGAGCATTTCAACACAATTATATTGCAAAACCTCAATTTATGTACTTTTTACTTAGTTAAAATTCCAACGGGTCCATTGAAAGGCCCATTTCGACCCGCTCGTCCGAAACCTCTACAAAAAGGACTGAAAAACAAGTTTTAATCAAATTTTATGAATTCATGTAATTGATTAGGAGCTTTGCAACACAATTATATTGCAGAACCTCAGTTTATGTACTTTTTACTCAGTTAAAATTCCAACGGGCCCATTGAAAGGCCCATTTCGACCCGCTCGTCTGAAACCTCTACAAAGAGGACTGCAAAACAAGTTTTAATCAAAATTTATGAATTCATGTAATTGATTAGGAGATTTGCAACACAATTATATTGCAAAACCGCAATTTTTGTACTTTTTACTCAGTTAAAATTCCAAGGGGTCCATTGAAAGGCCCATTTAGACATGCTCGTCCTAAACCACTACAAAAAGGACCGCAAAACAAGTTTTAATCAAATATTAGGAGTTCAAATAATTGATTAGGAGCTTTTCAACACAATTATATTGCAAAACCGCAATTTCTGTACTTTTACTCAGTTAAAATTCCAACGGGTCCATTAAAATGCCCATTTCGACCCGCTCGTCCGAAACCTCTACAAAAAGGACTGCAAAACAAGTTTTAATCAAATTTTAGGAGTTCATGTAATTGATTAGGAGCTTTTCAACACAATTATATTGCAAAACCTCAATTTCTGTACTTTTTACTCATTTAAAATTCCAACGGGTCCATTGAAAGGCCCATTTCGACCCGCTCGTCCGAATCCTCTACAAAAAGTACGGCAAAACATGTTTTAATCAAATTTTAGGAGTTCATGTAATTGATTAGGAGATTTTCAACACAATTATATTGCAAAACCTCAATTTCTGTACTTTTTACTCATTTAAAATTCCAACGGGTCCTTTGAGAAGCCCATTTCGACCTGCTCGTCCGAAACCTCTTCAAAAAGGACCGCAAAAACGTTTTATTCAAATATTAGGAGTTCAAATTATTTATTAGGAGCTTTTCAACACAATTATATTGCAAAACCGCAATTTCTGTACTTTTACTCATTTAAAATTCCAACGGGTCCATTGAAAGGCCCATTTCGACCCGCTCGTCCGAAACCTCTACAAAAAGGACTGCAAAATAAGTTTTAATCATATTTTAGGAGTTCAAATAATTTATTACGAGCTTTTCAACACAATTATATTGCAAAACCACAATTTATGTACTTTTTACTCAGTTAAAATTCCAACGGGCCCATTGAAAGGCCCATTTCGACCCGCTCGTCCGAAACTTCTACAAAAAGGACTGCAAAACAAGTTTTAATCAAATTTAAGGAGTTCATGTAATTGATTAGGAGCATTTCAACACAATTATATTGCAAAACCTCAATTTATGTACTTTTTACTTAGTTAAAATTCCAACGGGTCCATTGAAAGGCCCATTTCGACCCGCTCGTCCGAAACCTCTACAAAAAGGACTGAAAAACAAGTTTTAATCAAATTTTATGAATTCATGTAATTGATTAGGAGCTTTGCAACACAATTATATTGCAAAACCGCAATTTCTGTACTTTTTACACATTTAAAATTCCAACGGGTCCATTGAAAGGCCCATTTCGACCCGCTCGTCCGAAACCTCTACAAAAAGGACTGCAAAACAAGTTTTAATCAAATTTTAGGAGTTCATGTAATTGATTAGGAGCTTTTCAAAACAATTATATTGCAAAACCTCAATTTCTGTACTTTTTACTCATTTAAAATTCCAACGGGTCCTTTGAGAAGCCCATTTCGACCTGCTCGTTCGAAACCTCTACAAAAAGGACCGCAAAAACGTTTTATTCAAATATTAGGAGTTCAAATTATTTATTAGGAGCTTTTCAACACAATTATATTGCAAAACCGCAATTTCTGTACTTTTACTCATTTAAAATTCCAACGGGTCCATTGAAAGGCCCATTTCGACCCGCTCGTCCGAAACCTCTACAAAAAGGACTGCAAAATAAGTTTTAATCATATTTTAGGAGTTCAAATAATTTATTACGAGCTTTTCAACACAATTATATTGCAAAACCACAATTTCTGTACTTTTTACTCAGTTAAAATTCCAACGGGCCCATTGAAAGGCCCATTTCGACCCGCTCGTCCGAAACTTCTACAAAAAGGACTGCAAAACAAGTTTTAATCAAATTTAAGGAGTTCATGTAATTGATTAGGAGCATTTCAACACAATTATATTGCAAAACCTCAATTTATGTACTTTTTACTTAGTTAAAATTCCAACGGGTCCATTGAAAGGCCCATTTCGACCCGCTCGTCCGAAACCTCTACAAAAAGGACTGAAAAACAAGTTTTAATCAAATTTTATGAATTCATGTAATTGATTAGGAGCTTTGCAACACAATTATATTGCAAAACCGCAATTTCTGTACTTTTTACACATTTAAAATTCCAACGGGTCCATTGAAAGGCCCATTTCGACCCGCTCGTCCGAAACCTCTACAAAAAGGACTGCAAAACAAGTTTTAATCAAATTTTAGGAGTTCATGTAATTGATTAGGAGCTTTTCAAAACAATTATATTGCAAAACCTCAATTTCTGTACTTTTTACTCATTTAAAATTCCAACGGGTCCTTTGAGAAGCCCATTTCGACCTGCTCGTTCGAAACCTCTACAAAAAGGACCGCAAAAACGTTTTATTCAAATATTAGGAGTTCAAATTATTTATTAGGAGCTTTTCATCACAATTATATTGCAAAACCACAATTTATGTACTTTTTACTCATTTAAAATTCCAACGGGTCCATTGAAAGGCCCATTTCGACCCGCTCGTCTAAAAACTCTACAAAAAGGACTGCAAAATAAGTTTTAATCAAATTTTAGGAGTTCAAATAATTTAATACGAGCTTTTCAACACAATTATATTGCAAAACCACAATTTCTGTACTTTTTACTCAGTTAAAATTCCAACGGGCCCACTGAAAGGCCCATTTCGACCCGCTCGTCCGAAACTTCTACAAAAAGGACTGCAAAACAAGTTTTAATCAAATTTAAGGAGTTCATGTAATTGATTAGGAGCATTTCAACACAATTATATTGCAAAACCTCAATTTATGTACTTTTTACTTAGTTAAAATTCCAACGGGTCCATTGAAAGGCCCATTTCGACCCGCTCGTCCGAAACCTCTACAAAAAGGACTGCAAAACAAGTTTTAATCAAATTTTATGAATTCATGTAATTGATTAGGAGCTTTGCAACACAATTATATTGCAAAACCGCAATTTCTGTACTTTTTACTCAGTTAAAATTCAAACTGGTCCATTGAAAGGCCCATTTAGACCTGCTCGTCCTAAACCTCTACAAAAAGGACCGCAAAACAAGTTTTAATCAAATATTAGAGTTCAAATAATTGATTAGGAGCTTTTCAACACAATTATATTGCAAAACCGCAATTTCTGTACTTTTACTCAGTTAAAATTCCAACGGGTCCATTGTAAGGCCCATTTCGACCCGCTCGTCCGAATCCTCTACAAAAAGGACTGCAAAACAAGTTTTAATCAAAATTTAGGTGTTCATGGAATTGATTAAGAGCTTTTCAACACAATTATGTTGCAAAACCTAAATTTCTGTACTTTTTACTCAGTTAAAATTCCAACGGGTCCATTGAAAGGCCCATTTAGACCTGCTCGTCCGAAACTTCTACAAAAAGGACCGCAAAAATGGTTTATTCAAATATTAGGAGTTCAAATAATTTATTAGGAGCTTTTCAACACAATTATATTGCAAAACCATAATTTCTATACTATTTACTCAGTTAAAATTCCAACGGGCCCATTGAAAGGCCCATTTCGACCCGCTCGTCCGAAACCTCTACAAAAAGGACTGCAAAACAAGTTTTAATCAAATTTTAGGAGTTCATGTAATTGATTAGGAGATTTTCAACACAATTATATTGCAAAACCTCAATTTATGTACTTTTTACTCAGTTAAAATTCCAACGGGTCCATTGAAAGGCCCATTTCGACCCGCTCGTCCGAAACCTCTACAAAAAGGACTGCAAATCAAGTTTTAATCAAATTTTATGATTTCATGTAATTGATTAGGAGCTTTGCAACACAATTATATTGCAAAACCGCAATTTCTGTACTTTTTACTCAGTTAAAATTCCAACGGGTCCATTGAAAGGCCCATTTAGACCTGCTCGTCCGAAACCTCTAAAAAAGGACCGCAAAAATGTTTTATTCAAATATTAGGAGTTAAAATAATTGATTATGAGCTTTTCAACACAATTATATTGCAAAACCTCAATTTCTGTACTTTTTACTCATTTAAAATTCCAACGTGTCCATTGAAAGGCCCATTTCGACCCGCTCGTCCGAAACCTCTACAAAAGGACTGCAAAAACAAGTTTTAATCAAATTTTAGGAGTTCATGTAATTGATTAGGAGCTTTTCAACACAATTATATTGAAAAACCTCAAATTTTGTACTTTTTACTCAGTTAAAATTCCAACAGGTCCATTGAAAGGCCCATCTAGACCTGCTCGTCCGAAACCTCTACAAAAAGGACCGCAAAAATGCTTTATTCAAATATTAGGAGTTCAAATAATTGATTATGAGCTTTTCAACACATTTATATTGCAAAACCTCAATTTCTGTACTTTTTACTCATTTAAAATTCCAACGGGTCCATTGAAAGGCCCATTTCGACCCACTCGTCCGAAACCTCTACAAAAAGGACTGCAAAATAAGTTTTAATCAAATTTTAGGAGTTCATGTAATTGATTAGGAGCTTTTCAACACAATTATATTGCAAAACCTCAATTTATGTACTTTTTACTCAGTTAAAATTCCAACGGGTCCATTGAAAGGCCCATTTCGACCCGCTCGTCCGAAACCTCTACAAAAAGGATTGCAAAACAAGTTTTAATCAAATTTTAGGAATTCATGTAATTGATTAGGTGCTTTTCAACACAATTATATTGCAAAACCGCAATTTCTGTACTTTTTACTCAGTTAAAATTCCAACAGGTCCATTGAAAGGCCCATTTAGACCTGCTCGTCCGAAACCTCTACAAAAAGGACCGCAAAACAAGTTTTATTCAAATATTAGGAGTTCAAATAATTGATTAGGAGCTTTTCAACACAATTATATTGCAAAACCACAATTTCTGTACTTTTTACTCATTTAAAATTCCAACGGGTCCATTGAAAGGCCTATTTCGACCCTGTAACCCCCTTAGCCCGGCCTAGACGGTTGACCCGGACTACGAAGATTACACGGGGAAAACCAAAGTCAACCCGAAAGTCAACCTTGATTAACGATCCTTTTTTTCTTTTTAAACTTGTCTAGATGCACAGTAAACCTAGGCATACTCTTGAGATAAGCATACTCAAAAATCACAGCAATCGGAAAACAATAAGGGACCCAATTGCACAACATACGAACTTAGGGACCAATTTGTATATTCTGAAAATTAAGAAGACTTTACCAATTTTTAAGTTACCATTACGAAATTAGTCATGTTTCATGCTTCTCTGTCAAATTTTATCTCAAACGGACATCTCAAACTCAATCAATTGCATATACAAAAATCAGGACTAAAACGTAAAACTTGCAAACCTCAAAACCATTCAAATCAGTGCCCAACGGTCAAGTGTTTCGAAACGGGGTTAGCCCGTTCAGAAACAGGGCTTGGCAGTAGCCAAAGTGTTTCGAAACACCTCTACACGTTTCAAAACACCCATGCCAAATCAAGCACATGTTTCGAAACAGGCAAGGGTGTTTCGAAACACCCTGCCCAGAAACAGCAGATAGGCCTGTTTTAACACATCTAAACTCCATCGAACATGCTCCAAATCAATCCTCAACAAAGAAACAACATGCCAAGCATCATAACTACCAAATTGCATTAAAATCTTGATACAAAACAACTCCTAGGTGCACCAACTCTTTCAACACATTCAACACTTAATCATGCTTTTAAAACAAGAAGCATAGCATAACGACTTATGAATAAGAAGATTCAAACGTTGCAAGCGTTAAACCACGTAGTTCAAATCACAAACCAAACTTGTCCAACATACACAATCTCATTAATCATCAACATAAAAGACTCTCCCCCCCATTGCCTTTATTATCTATAGCTATTAACCGGGACATACATCTCAAGTGGAGCTCTCCTTGAATCCCTTGCTTCTTGCTGTCCCAACTTCAAATATCTGCATTGATGGACAAAAAGGAGCGTAAGCACATAATGCTTAGTGAGGAATGCTCAAAACCAAAAACACCATGAATGCAGCGAGTCATAAAACCTCTTTAAAAAGTAAACACATTTCGATAAACCAAAGCAGTGTTTGAAAACCCCTTTTTAAACAACATGCTTTAAATCATGCATTGCTCAAACATGAAAACCAACCCTTAGCTTAGAAAAGCTAAGTTACTCACTTCAAAGCACATCCTTGCAAAACCATCAATTTAACCTTTCCATGCATGAACATCATATGAAAAGTTAAATACAAATTCCTTGGAAAACACTTCCACTTCACATTATACTTTTCTCATATTTGAAAATCATCTCAATGCAAGAAACCTTTGAAAACCACTTACTCCTTCAATCTATCTCGTGCATTAAACAAATGCAACATATGAACCACAAAAACAACATTTGCATTACATGCCTTTTAAAACAAGCCTTCACAAGACTTCAATGCATTAAAGAGATTCCCATGCAACCATGCATCATTCTCAATATAAGATAAACACTTGTACAAGTTAACAAGTAATACATGCATTCTTAGAACATCACACACTTCCCATGCAACCATGCATCATTTCAAGCATCTCATGCTTCATTACATTCAAGAACATTATATTGGCTTCCAAGTGATAATTCACAAACCATCATAACACAAGACAAAATCGGATACGCGGATTACAAGCGTTGTCCCACACGCTCCATACACACTTCTGAACAACACAAGGTGGAGTTTACCGGTACAATCACAACCCCTCAACACCCATGATGGAGTTTAACGATACAATCACAACCCCTCAACATCACTCATCGGAAGTTGTATAATACACTAGCGAGAGCCGGGACACATCACAAGGCTTACACATGGAAGCTACCACAACCATTGTAATCACCTTAACCGAGCTCACACACGGGAGCAACCCTCCACCGTTGTGACGCTTAACAAAGTCCACCCGCGAGAGCCACCCTCCATCGTGGTGACTTTTAACAAGGTTCACCCACGAGAGCCATCCTCCATCGTGGTGGCACTTAACCAAGCCCACCCACGAGAGCCATCCTCCATCGTGGTGACACCAATTTCCTCAATCGCTAGGATTCTTGGATGGAGTTTACGATACAATTACAACCCCCTCGACATCCAAGGCGACTCAATTCACGGTGCACCCAATCCTATAGCCGGCTAACTATATCCGATTAAAGTAACCAAGAACCACTTACATCACTTGCCAATATAACCATTTTACCACATTAACCCATTGTTTTTACAAGCATAACCAAAATGCCAAAACCACCAATTACCATCATCACTTCACTATTTTGAAGCATTAAACAAAGCCATTAAACAACATGCAACACTATGCATCAATTCCACAATTCCAATGTACAAAACCAAGGATCTCTTACCTTGAGCATCCTACACACATGACTTTCAAAACCAGCATTAAACCATGCTTTCAAAACAGAATTTAAACATGCAAATCACATGCATTGCATCCAACAATCACACGCGCATTAAAAACCAATTCATATCACAAACCAAGAGAGAAATTTCATTTACTTACTCTTGAGCTTAGCTAAGTTGTTTAGACTTAAACTAAGCTCCCAAAACCTTCAAACATTGGTTTCAAAGCAGAAAACCCAACTTCACTCACCGATACACAAAACTAGGCTAGCCAACAAGCCTTCCAAGCATCCGAAACCTTCAACGCCACCTCTATTGCTCACGGATCATTCTCCCCTGTTTCAAGCACATAACAACAGAGGATTAATGCATCATCATGCATTAAAAACACCAGCAACACACCTAGACTCGCTGCTCTTTGCAAATCCAACATTTCGGCTACCAAACACAACCGAAATCACCTCCAAACACTTCCAAGACTTAACCCAGCCAAGATCCATCACTTCTAACCATTATTAAACATCAATTAACATCCAAAATAAACTCAAACTCGTCCTTATACCTCCAGCATTAACAAAACACCAAGATCACCCCAAAAAACCACCATTTTCACAAGTAAAAACTTAGGAAAATCAACCTATTCGGGATTGCATTGATTAAACCTCAATCACACATCATTTAGACATCCAAAATACATCAAAAAGACATCTCAAAACAGAGCCCAATCATCCAATACGAATTTCTTCAAAATTAAATCCAAATCTTGCATTTTAAGCCAAAATCAAGATCACAACATTAAAACCTTTAATAAAACTTAATTTAAGGATTGAGAACTTGGGAATTTCAGTAAAGAACTGAGCATTTAGAGGAGAAGGACGTGCATACCTCTAAATGTGGATTTCTCCTTGTTTAGAGCCAAAATCCTTGAAAATTCATTAAGCAAATGGTGAGGATTTTGGTGTAGAAATGATTAGGAATCATTTAGGAATTGAAATCTCAACTTTAGGTGTGAAAATCAAAGGAAAAGTTGCTGTGGAAATGTGTTTGGCTGAGAGAATTTTGAGAGAAAATGAAATAGGAAAATTTTGGTAAAAGTTAGTTATGAAACTAAAAATATATTTTTCCCTATTTTCTTTTCATTAATTAAACATTAAACGAGTCTTTAAAAATCAAGAAAAATCTGGAGAAATCCTCCCTTGGGAAAATTAGCTCCTTAAAGATTCAAAGTTTCAATCCTTTTAAAACAGTCACGAACTTTACAAAAATTACATTTTAGTCACTAACTCAAAATGTCATATTTCCAAACCTCATTTTGTAAAATTGATTTCACCACCCTCTTATATATATTAAAAGAGGATTTTTAGATATTTTTCCATATTTTTAATACATCCCGAACTAGGCTTTCCTTAAAACCACCTTTTATATTTGAACCGAAAATCCGACCGGTCCGGTTCAAACCCAAAACTTCTAAGCCCAAAATTGGGGTGTTACAACTCTCCCCCTCTTAGGAAATTTCGTCCTCGAAATTTCAACCGGCGAAAAGAGCACAACCAAACTTCTCAAATCAACCCACAAGGCAACACAGGAGACTTAACCGCCTCTGAACACTCTCCACACAAAACTCCACCAAACCCAACACCACCACATACTGTTCACGAATTCCCGAACACTCAGATGTTAACCACATCTTAACCTTTCACACTTCCGGACTGCACATAGCCCCAACAACAACATGAAGAACCTCCAAACTTTACAACATACACCACCTTAACTCATAACTCCCAAAACTCGTACACACGGTGACACCAACTTATCCAGTTCAGCCACCATGTGACCCACAACCTTCACTGCTTCTAAAACCCCTTGCACAACTTCTCAACCTCTTCCGAAGGTTACCACATCAAGCAAGAATTCTTAAGTATCAACTGCTTACTCAAACTTCTCAACGTATTGCTGACATTCCTTCACATCCGCCGCTATCATCACCATAACGACTCACCAGGACTACTCACCTAACATCCGAAAATCACGTCACAAAACCCCAACCTTGACTCCGCCAGCCGTTCCACACACCACTAGGTGACTACAGAAGGAATTTACTTATACACAACTAGCCAACCACTTCTCACAAGAACCCGCCCAACCAATAATGGCCCTTGAACTTACATTGCCTTTCCACTTCAAACTTTGACTACAACACTAGCCTTACCAAGACACTGCCCATTCTATACATACATATTAAGATTATGAAACTTCTATTCACCCAGGCCAACCTTTTCCTACAACCCACAACACAACCTCTTCGAAGGTTGCTACGAGCCACCACCTATATAAACAGCCCTCCTATTACAACATCAATGCCAAGTTACCTCAGCACTCTGGAAACACATACACTAACCTGCAACATCACTTAACACCAAGAAACTACCACTTCTACTAGCTATTCACAACCACTTTGACCGATTCTAACTCCAACCGGAAATCTCCTCACCACCATACCGCTAAACTCTTTAAGCGCCAAACACTTTCCTTCTGCCAACATGCTATATCGCACTCGCTATTACTGACAGCTCGCTTAATACCCTCCATTACTTCTAACATTCTCCTAACACCAAACAACTTTTAAAACCCATCATCCAACCTAACCCTATCACAACACTAATGGACCCGATTAGCTATTAGCAAGTGTGAACGTTCGTATGCATGGTCACCTATATGCCCTATCAATGCCTGTGTACATGTATGCAAAACCTCTAATGTC
Source organism: Hibiscus tridactylites (assembly GCA_958450335.1). Lineage (NCBI taxonomy): Eukaryota > Viridiplantae > Streptophyta > Magnoliopsida > Malvales > Malvaceae > Hibiscus > Hibiscus tridactylites. The sequence goes on from CAUDLX010000213.1 coordinate 117,186, forward strand.
ATGTCGCATGTATGCATGTACCAACATATATAATATAGCATATAACAAATGATTTTAACTGTGCATGTATGTCGGTTCACACCCACCAATCACATCCTCAGAATCCGCCTAAGAACAACCTCCTATCTCACTTCCAACTTGACCAGCCCTACCATTCTAATAACCCATTAACCACGAAATACCCACTAATACCCTCTTCACCCTAAAGTTGATTTCAAAACAACACCAACTACTACCCCAAACTTGCTAGCTACGAGACCATACCACTACGCAAGGGAAAACCAAACCTGAAACCAAACTAAGATAACTAGGGCAAAGGTTACTTAACAAGGTTACCTACAAACACCTCACTGCCCCGGAGCTTCAACAGACGAGCTCTCTTCCTCGCAGAACCATCATTCTCCAGTCGTACCGCTGCAGCATCAGCTAACACATTAAGGTCATCGCCATTTCCCTGTGGTAAAGAACCCTGACTACCCCGAGCCAACTTCAAACAATTTCGTCTCAAATGCCCAACAGACCCACAATTCCAAAGAGATTCATTCCCCAAGCTCCTCACACCTTTCTGCCCTTCCTGTCACCTTCGAACTTTGTCTCGGCCGCGCCCACGACCCTTCAGAGACCCTTTTGCTACCACTAAAGCTGATCTCACCACTTGAGGACAATTTCACTTCACATGCTCCTTAGAACCACAGTTCCAACAAACACTCACGCCCCAACAACCTCCAACATGACACCTTCCACAATGGTCACATTTCAGCAACTGAGCTACCACTCCTTGATCATACCGCACTTGACCTACGTCTGCACCACCACCCAGACTTCGATTCAAGTAAAACCTTCTATCACGTAGCCTCTTCGCTAACTGCTCCGGAGGTCAGTACCCACAGCTCTCTTGCTTAAACTTTTCTCACCTTCATAAACTGAAACCATACCCTCACGTTGCTTAACCCTTGGGAATTTCTCTCCAAGGTACCTTTCATAAAAGGCAGACACAAAGAAGTCCCAATCTATATCGTGGATATGCGATGCCACCGCCACAGATGTCCACCAGGCACATGCGTCCTCCAACATCAATGAGACAACACTTCCCAGCTTACAAGCGTAGTCACACATTTCCTGATCCAAAATCAGAATTACACTGGCCAACCAGGCCTCGAACGTCTCAGGTGTTTAACCATGATACTCCACAGCTCCCAAATCATGCAAACGTTGTTTCGATAAACTCGCATGTCCCACAGTCGGCACGTCTACGGGCCTCACTTTCGCCACAGCCTGAGATGTTCCCAACACCTCTTGAACAATAGGTGATGAACTCTTCATCACAGAACCAGCTTCTTCCTCCTGCCTCACTACCTCAACTCCAGGCACAGAAGACTGAGACGAAACACCTCCACTAAAAGGTGAATTCCAAGACTTAAAAACCTGCTCTAAAGCAGCAACCAACTCACCCAACTGCCATTCTCTCATCGATTTCATCACGCTATTAACAACAAGCTATCATAACATAACAAACAAAACGATCAGGCCAGCTTCAAGCAAGGATTCAAGACTCCAATTCCAACATAACACAATAGCTATAATAATAAGGCAATGGGTATCCCGAATTCTCCCCTTTTACATGACATAACAGTCAATAAAAACATAGATATCACAACATCGAGCATATCAATCAACATACTTCGATCATGCTCTCATCAAACAACATCCACTCGCAACAGCATAACATCAACATATCATACCCATTACACTTTCATCATTCATAAAATCAGCTTACATCACCAGCATATCATCAGCACAAATCCACATTAGCTCAATGAAGATTCACAATCAAAAAGCATGACAAAAACATCAACAATTCGCTCACAAACACACATTTCAACCAACTTTCAACCACACATCAGAATAAACATTAAACACTTATTACAACAATTTACCATTTCCCCAAGCATTCGCAACTCAGCTCTGATACCACCAAATGTAACCCCCTTAGCCCGGCCTAGACGGTTGACCCGGACTACGAAGATTACACGGGGAAAACCAAAGTCAACCCGAAAGTCAACCTTGATTAACGACCCTTTTTTCTTTTCTTTTTAAACTTGTCTAGATGCACATTAAACCTAGGCATACTCTTGAGATAAGCATACTCAAAAATCACAGCAATCAGAAAACAATAAGGGACCCAATTGCACAACATACGAATTTAGGGACCAATTTGTATATTCTGAAAATTAAGAGGACTTTACCAATTTTTAAGTTACCATTATGAAATTAGTCATGTTTCATGCTTCTCTGTCAAATTTCATCTCAAACGGACATCTCAAACTCAATCAATTGCATATACAAAAATCATGAATAAAACGTAAAACTTGCAAACCTCAAAACCATTCAAATCAGTGCCCAACGGTCAAGTGTTTCGAAACGAGGTTAGCCCATTCAGAAACGGGGCTTGGCAGTAGCCAAAGTGTTTCGAAGCACCTCTACCCGTTTCGAAACACCCAGGCCAAATCAAGCACCTGTTTCGAAACACCCTGCCCAGAAACAGCAGATAGGCCTGTTTTAACACATCTAAACCCCATCGAACAGGCTCCAAATCAATCCTCAACAAAGCAACAACATGCCAAGCATCATAACTACCAAATTGCATTAAAATCTTGATACAAAACAACTCCTAGGTGCACCAACTCTTTCAACACATTCAACACTTAATCATGCTTTTAAAACAAGAAGCATAGCATAACGACTTATGAATAAGAAGATTCAAACGTTGCAAGCGTTAAACCACGTAGTTCAAATCACAAACCAAACTTGTCCAACATACACAATCTCATTAATCATCAACATAAAAGACTCTCCCCCCATTTCCTTTATTATCTATAGCTATTAACCGAGACATACATCTCAAGTGGAGCTTTCCTTGAATCCCTTGCTTCTTGCTGTCCCAACTTCAAATATCTGCATTGATGGACAAAAAGGAGCGTAAGCACATAATGCTTAGTGAGGAATGCTCAAAACCAAAAACACCATCAATGCAGCGAATCATAAAACCTCTTTAAAAAGTAAACACATTTCGATAAACCAAAGCAGTGTTTGAAAACCCCTTTTTAAACAACATGCTTTAAATCATGCATTGCTCAAACATGAAAACCAACCCTTAGCTTAGAAAAGCTAAGTAACTCACTTCAAAGCACATCCTTGCAAAACCATCAATTTAACCTTTCCATGCATGAACATCATATGCAAAGTTAAATACAAATTCCTTGGAAAACACTTCCACTTCACATTATACTTTTCTCATATTTGAAAATCATCTCAATGCAAGAAACCTTTGAAAACCACTTATTCCTTCAATCTATCTCATGCATTAAACAAATGCAACATATGAACCACAAAAACAACATTTGCATTACATGCCTTTTAAAACAAGCCTTCACAAGACTTCAATGCAGTAAAGAGATTCCCATGCAACCATGCATCATTCTCAATATAAGATAAACACTTGTACAAGTTAACAAGTAATACATGCATTCTTAGAACATCACACACTTCCCATGCAACCATGCATCATTTCAAGCATCTCATGCTTCATTACATTCAAGAACATTATATTGGCTTCCAAGTGATAATTCACAAACAATCATAACACAAGACACAATCGAATACGCGGATTACAAGCGTTGTCCCACACGCTCCATACACACTTCCGAACAACACAAGGTGGAGTTTACCGGTACAATCACAACCCCTCAACACCCGTGATGGAGTTTAACGGTACAATCACAACCCCTCAACATCACTCATCGGAAGTTGTATAATACACTAGCGAGAGCCGGGACACATCACAAGGCTTACACATGGAAGCTACCACAACCATTGTAATCACCTTAACCAAGCTCACACACGGGAGCAACCCTCCACCGTTGTGACGCTTAACAAAGTCCACCCACGAGAGCCACCCTCCATCGTGGTGACTTTTAACAAGGTTCACCCACGAGAGCCATCCTCCATCGTGGTGGCATTTAACCAAGCCCACCCATGAGAGCCATCCTCCATCGTGGTGACACCAATTTCCTCAATCGCTAGGATTCTTGGATGAATTTTACGGTACAATTACAACCCCCTCGACATCCAAGGCGACTCAATTCACGGTGCACCCAATCCTATAGCCGGCTAACTATATCCTATTAAAGTAACCAAGAACCACTTACATCACTTGCCAATATAACCATTTTACCACATTAACCCATTGTTTTTACAAGCATAACCAAAATGCCAAAAATACCAATTACCATCATCACTTCACTGTTTTGAAGCATTAAACAAAGCCATTAAACAACATGCAACACTATGCATCAATTCCACAATTCCAATGTACAAAACCAAGGATCTCTTATCTTGAGCATCCTTCACACATGACTTTCAAAACCAGCATTAAACCATGCTAAAATATGCTTTCAAAACAGAATTTAAACATGCAAATCACATGCATTGCATCCAACAATCACAAGCGCATTATAAACCAATTCATATCACAAACCAAGAGAGAAATTTCATTTACTTACTCTTGAGCTTAGCTAAGTTGTTTAGACTTAAACTAAGCTCCCAAAACCTTCAAACATTGGTTTCAAAGCTGAAAACCCAACTTGACTCACCGATACACAAAACTAGGCTAGCCAACAAGCCTTCCAAGCATCCGAAAACTTCAACGCCACCTGTATTGCTCACGGATCATTATCCCCTGTTTCAAGCACATAACAACAGAGGATTAATGCATCATCATGCATTAAAAACACCAGCAACACACCTAAACTCGCTGCTCTTTGCAAATCCAACATTTCGGCTACCAAACACAACAGAAATCACCTCCAAACACTTCCAAGACTTAACCCAGCCAAGATCCATCACTTCTAACCATTATTAAACATCAATTAACATCCAAAATAAACTCAAACTCGTCCTTATACCTCCAGCATTAACAAAACACCAAGATCACCCCAAAAACCACCATTTTCACAAGTAAAAACTTAGGAAAATCAACATATTCGGGATTGCATTGATTAAACCTCAATCACACATCATTTAGACATCCAAAATACATCAAAAAGACATCTCAAAACAGAGCCCAATCATCCAATACGAATTTCTTCAAAATTAAATCCAAATCTTGCATTTTAAGCCAAAGTCAAGATCACAACATTAAAACCTTTAATAAAACTTAATTTAGGATTGAGAACTTGGGAATTTCAGTAAAGAACTAAGTATTTAGAGGATAAGGACGTTCATACCTCTAAATGTGGATTTCTCCTTGTTTAGAGCCAAAATCCTTGAAAATTCATTAAGCAAATGGTGAGGATTTGGTGTAGAAATGATTAGGAATCATTTAGGAATTGAAATCTCAACTTTAGGTGTGAAAATCAAAGGAAAAGTTACTGTGAAAATGTGTTTGGCTGAGGGAATTTTGAGAGAAAATGAAATAGGAAAATTTTGGTAAAAGTTAGTTATGAAACTAAAAATATCTTTTTCCATCTTTTCTTTTCATTAATTAAACATTAAATGAGTCTTTAAAAATCAAGAAAAATCTGGAGAAATCCTCCCTTGGGTAAATTAGCTCCTTAAAGATTCAAAGTTTCAATCCTTTTAAAACACTCACGAACTTTACAAAAATTACATTTTAGTCACTAACTCAAAATGTCATATTTCCAAACCTCATTTTGTAAAATTGATTTCACCACCCTCTTATATATATTAAAAGAGGATTTTTTATATATTTTTCCATATTTTTAATGCATCCCGAACTAGGCTTTCCTTAAAACCACATTTTATATTCGAACCGAAAATCCGACCGGTCCGGTTCAAACCCAAAACTTCTAAGCCCAAAATTGGGGTGTTACAGACCCGCTCGTCCGAAACCTTTACAAAAAGGACTACAAAACAAGTTTTAATCAAATTTAGAAGTTCATGTAATTGATTAGGAGCTTTTCAACACAATTATATTGCAAAACATCAATTTTTGTACTTTTTACTCAGTTAAAATTCCAAGGGGTCCATTGAAAGGCCCATTTAGACCTGCTCGTCCGAAACCTCTACAAAAAGGACCGCAAAAATGTTTTATTCAAATATTAGGAGTTCAAATAATTGATTAGGAGCTTTTCAACACAATTATATTGCAAAACCTCAATTTCTATACTTTTTACTCATTTAAAATTCCAACGGGTCCATTGAAAGGCCCATTTCGACCCGCTCATCCGAAACCTCTACAAAAAGGACTGCAAAACAAGTTTTAATCAAATTTTAGGAGTTCATGTAATTGATTAGAAGCTTTTCAACACAATTATATTGAAAAACCTAAATTTCTATACTTTTTACTCAGTTAAAATTCCAACGGGTCCATTGAAAAGCCCATTTAGACCTGCTCGTTCGAAACCTCTACAAAAAGGACCACAAAAATGTTTTATTCAAATATTAGGAGTTCAAATTATTTATTAGGAGCTTTTCAACACAATTATATTGCAAAACCACAATTTCTATACTTTTTACTCAGTTAAAATTCCAACGGGCCCATTGAAAGGCCCATTTCGACCCGCTCGTCCGAAACCTCTACAAAAAGGACTGCAAAACAAGTTTTAATCAAATTTTATGAATTCATGTAATTGATTAGGAGCTTTGCAACACATCTATATTGCAAAACCGCAATTTCTGTACTTTTTACTCAGTTAAAATTCCAACGGGTCCATTGAAAGGCCCATTTAGACCTGCTCGTCCTAAACCTCTACAAAAAGGACCGCAAAACAAGTTTTAATCAAATATTAGGAGTTCAAAAAATTGATTATGAGCTTTTCAACACAATTATATTGCAAAACCGCAATTTCTGTACTTTTACTCAGTTAAAATTCCAACGGGTCCATTGAAAGGCCCATTTCGACCCGCTCGTCCGAAACCTCTACAAAAAGGACTGCAAAACAAGTTTTAATCAAATTTTAGGAGTTCATGTAATTGATTAGGAGCTTTTTAACACAATTGTGTTGCAAAACCTCAATTTCTGTACTTTTTACTCAGTTAAAATTCCAACGTGTCCATTGAAAGGCCCATTTAGACATGCTCGTCTGAAACCTCTACAAAAAGGACCGCAAAAATGTTTTATTCAAATATTAGGAGTTCAAATTATTTATTAGGAGCTTTTCAACACAATTATATTGCAAAACCACAATTTCTGTACTTTTTACTCAGTTAAAATTCCAACGGGCCCATTGAAAGGCCCATTTCGACCCGCTCGTCCGAAACCTCTACAAAAAGGACTGCAAAACAAGTTTTAATCAAATTTTAGGAGTTCATGTAATTGATTAGGAGCTTTTCAACACAATTATATTGCAAAACCTCAATTTATGTACTTTTTACTCAGTTAAAATTCCAACGGGTCCATTGAAAGGCCCATTTCGACCCGCTCGTCCGAAACCTCTACAAAAAGGACTGTAAAACAAGTTTTAATCAAATTTTATGAATTCATGTAATTGATTAGGAGCTTTGCAACACATCTATATTGAAAAACCGCAATTTCTGTACTTTTTACTCAGTTAAAATTCCAACGGGTCCATTGAAAGGCCCATTTAGACCTGCTCGTCCTAAACCTCTACAAAAGGACCGCAAAACAAGTTTTAATCAAATATTAGGAGTTCAAAAAATTGATTATGAGCTTTTCAACACATTTATATTGCAAAACCGCAATTTCTGTACTTTTACTCAGTTAAAATTCCAACGGGTCCATTGAAAGGCCCATTTAGACCTGCTCGTCCGAAACCTCTACAAAAAGGACTGCAAAACAAGTTTTAATCAAATTTTAGGAGTTCATGTAATTGATTAGGAGCTTTTCAACACAATTATATTGCAAAACCTCAATTTATGTACTTTTTACTCAGATAAAATTCCAACGGGTCCAATGAAAGGCCCATTTAGACCTGCTCGTCAAAAACCTCTACAAAAAGGACCGCAAAAAGGTTTTATTCAAATATTAGGATTTCAAATAATTTATTAGGAGCTTTTCAACACAATTATATTGCAAAACCACAATTTCTGTACTTTTTACTCAGTTAAAATTCCAACGGGCCCATTGAAAGGCCCATTTCGACCCGCTCGTCTGAAACCTCTACAAAAGGACTACAAAACAAGTTTTAATCAAATTTTAGAAGTTCATGTAATTGATTAGGAGCTTTTCAACACAATTATATTGCAAAACCTCAATTTATGTACTTTTTACTCAATTAAAATTTCAACAGGTCAATTGAAAGGCCCATTTCGACCCGCTCGTCCGAAACCTCTACAACAAGGACCGCAAAAATGTTTTATTCAAATATTAGGAGTTCAAATAATTTATTAGGAGCTTTTCAACACAATTATATGGCAAAACCTCAATTTCTGTACTTTTTACTCATTTAAAATTCCAACGGGTCCTTTGAAAGGCCTATTTCGACCCAATCGTCCGAAACCTCTGCAAAAAGGACTGCAAAAACAAGTTTTAATCAAATTTTAGGAGTTCATGTAATTGATTAGGAGCTTTTCAACACAATTATATTGCAAAACCTCAATTTCTGTACTTTTTACTTATTTAAAATTCCAACGGGTCCATTGAAAGGCCCATTTCGACCCGCTCGTCCGAAACCTCTACAAAAAGGACTGCAAAACAAGTTTTAATCAAATTTTAGGAGTTCATGTAATTGATTAGGAGCTTTTCAACACAATTATATTGCAAAACCTCAATTTTTGTACTTTTTACTCAGTTAAAATTCCAACGGGTCCGTTGAAAGGCCCATTTCGACCCGCTCGTCCGAAACCTCTACAAAAAGGACTGCAAAACAAGATTTAATCAAATATTAGGAGTTCAAATAATTGATTAGGAGCTTTTCAACACAATTATATTGCAAAACCACAATTTCTGTACTTTTTACTCAGTTAAAATTCCATCGGGTCCATTGAAAGGCCCATTTCGACCCGCTCGTCCGAAACCTCTACAAAAAGGACCGCAAAACAAGTTTTAATCAAATATTAGGAGTTCAAAAAATTGATTATGAGCTTTTCAACACAATTATATTGCAAAAACGCAATTTCTGTACTTTTACTCAGTTAAAATTCCAACGGGTCCATTGAAAGGCCCATTTCGACCCGCTCGTCCGAAACCTCTACAAAAAGGACTGCAAAACAAGTTTTAATCAAATTTTAGGAGTTCATGTAATTGATTAGGAGCTTTTTAACACAATTGTGTTGCAAAACCTCAATTTCTGTACTTTTTACTCAGTTAAAATTCCAACGGGTCCATTGAAAGGCCCATTTAGACATGCTCGTCCGAAACCTCTACAAAAAGGACCGCAAAAATGTTTTATTCAAATATTAGGAGTTCAAATTATTTGATAGGAGCTTTTCAACACAATTATATTGCAAAACCACAATTTATGTACTTTTTACTCAGTTAAAATTCCAACGGGCCCATTGAAAGGCCCATTTCGACCCGCTCGTCCGAAACCTCTACAAAAAGGACTGCAAAACAAGTTTTAATCAAATTTTAGGAGTTCATGTAATTGATTAGGAGCTTTTCAACACAATTATATTGCAAAACCTCAATTTATGTACTTTTTACTCAGTTAAAATTCCAACGGGTCCATTGAAAGGCCCATTTCGACCTGCTCGTCCGAAACCTCTACAAAAAGGACCGCAAAAAGGTTTTATTCAAATATTAGGATTTCAAATAATTTATTAGGAGCTTTGCAACACATCTATATTGCAAAACCGCAATTTCTGTACTTTTTACTCAGTTAAAATTCCAACGGGCCCATTGAAAGGCCCATTTCGACCCGCTCGTCTGAAACCTCTACAAAAGGACTACAAAACAAGTTTTAATCAAATTTTAGGAGTTCATGTAATTGATTAGGAGCTTTTCAACACAATTATATTGCAAAACCTCAATTTATGTACTTTTTACTCAATTAAAATTTCAACAGGTCAATTGAAAGGCCCATTTCGACCCGCTCGTCCGAAACCTCTACAACAAGGACCGCAAAAATGTTTTATTCAAATATTAGGAGTTCAAATAATTTATTAGGAGCTTTTCAACACAATTATATGGCAAAACCTCAATTTCTGTACTTTTTACTCATTTAAAATTCCAACGGGTCCTTTGAAAGGCCTATTTCGACCCAATCGTCCGAAACCTCTGCAAAAAGGACTGCAAAAACAAGTTTTAATCAAATTTTAGGAGTTCATGTAATTGATTAGGAGCTTTTCAACACAATTATATTGCAAAACCTCAATTTCTGTACTTTTTACTTATTTAAAATTCCAACGGGTCCATTGAAAGGCCCATTTCGACCCGCTCGTCCGAAACCTCTACAAAAAGGAATGCAAAACAAGTTTTAATCAAATTTTAGGAGTTCATGTAATTGATTAGGAGCTTTTCAACACAATTATATTGCAAAACCTCAATTTTTGTACTTTTTACTCAGTTAAAATTCCAACGGGTCCGTTGAAAGGCCCATTTCGACCCGCTCGTCCGAAACCTCTACAAAAAGGACTGCAAAACAAGATTTAATCAAATATTAGGAGTTCAAATAATTGATTAGGAGCTTTTCAACACAATTATATTGCAAAACCACAATTTCTGTACTTTTTACTCAGTTAAAATTCCATCGGGTCCATTGAAAGGCCCATTTCGACCCGCTCGTCCGAAACCTCTACAAAAAGGACCGCAAAACAAGTTTTAATCAAATATTAGGAGTTCAAAAAATTGATTATAAGCTTTTCAACACAATTATATTGCAAAAACGCAATTTCTGTACTTTTACTCAGTTAAAATTCCAACGGGTCCATTGAAAGGCCCATTTCGACCCGCTCGTCCGAAACCTCTACAAAAAGGACTGCAAAACAAGTTTTAAGCAAATTTTAGGAGTTCATGTAATTGATTAGGAGCTTTTTAACACAATTGTGTTGCAAAACCTCAATTTCTGTACTTTTTACTCAGTTAAAATTCCAACGGGTCCATTGAAAGGCCCATTTAGACATGCTCGTCCGAAACCTCTACAAAAAGGACCGCAAAAATGTTTTATTCAAATATTAGGAGTTCAAATTATTTGATAGGAGCTTTTCAACACAATTATATTGCAAAACCACAATTTATGTACTTTTTACTCAGTTAAAATTCCAACGGGCCCATTGAAAGGCCCATTTCGACCCGCTCGTCCGAAACCTCTACAAAAAGGACTGCAAAACAAGTTTTAATCAAATTTTAGGAGTTCATGTAATTGATTAGGAGCTTTTCAACACAATTATATTGCAAAACCTCAATTTATGTACTTTTTACTCAGTTAAAATTCCAACGGGTCCATTGAAAGGCCCATTTCGACCCGCTCGTCCGAAACCTCTACAAAAAGGACTGTAAAACAAGTTTTAATCAAATTTTATGAATTCATGTAATTGATTAGGAGCTTTGCAACACATCTATATTGCAAAACCGCAATTTCTGTACTTTTTACTCAGTTAAAATTCCAACGGGTCCATTGTAAGGCCCATTTAGACCTGCTCGTCCTAAACCTCTACAAAAAGGACCGCAAAACAAGTTTTAATCAAATATTAGGAGTTCAAAAAATTGATTATGAGCTTTTCAACACAATTATATTGCAAAACCGCAATTTCTGTACTTTTTACTCAGTTAAAATTCCAACGGGTCCATTGAAAGGCCCATTTCGACCCGCTCGTCCGAAACCTCTACAAAAAGGACTGCAAAACAAGTTTTAATCAAATTTTAGGAGTTCATGTAATTGATTAGGAGCTTTTTAACACAATTGTGTTGCAAAACCTCAATTTCTGTACTTTTTACTCAGTTAAAATTCCAACGGGTCCATTGAAAGGCCCATTTAGACATGCTCGTCCGAAACCTCTACAAAAAGGACCGCAAAAATGTTTTATTCAAATATTAGGAGTTCAAATAATTTATTAGGAGCTTTTCAACACAATTATATTGCAAAACCTTAATTTCTGTACTTTTTACTCATTTAAAATTCCAACGGGTCCATTGAAAGGCCCATTTCGACCCGCTCGTCCGAAACCTCTACAAAAAGGACTACAAAACAAGTTTTAATCAAATTTTAGGAGTTCATGTAATTGATTAGGATCTTTTCAACACAATTATATTGCAAAACCTCAATTTCAGTACTTTTTACTCATTTAAAATTCCAACGGGTCCATTGAAAGGCCCATTTCGACCCGCTCGTCCGAAACCTCTACAAAAAGGACTGCAAAACAAGTTTTAATCAAATTTTAGGAGTTCATGTTATTGATTAGGAGCTTTTCAACACAATTATATTGCAAAACCGCAATTTATGTACTTTTACTCAGTTAAAATTCCAACGGGTCCATTGAAAGGCCCATTTAGACCTGCTCGTCCGAAACCTCTACAAGAAGGACTGCAAAACAAGTTTTAATCAAATTTTAGGAGTTCATGTAATTGATTAGGAGCTTTTCAACACAATTATATTGCAAAACCTCAATTTATGTACTTTTTACTCATATAAAATTCCAACGGGTCCAATGAAAGGCCCATTTAGACCTGCTCGTCAAAAACCTCTACAAAAAGGACCGCAAAAAGGTTTTATTCAAATATTAGGATTTCAAATAATTTATTAGGAGCTTTTCAACACAATTATATTGCAAAACCACAATTTCTGTACTTTTTACTCAGTTAAAATTCCAACGGGCCCATTGAAAGGCCCATTTCGACCCGCTCGTCTGAAACCTCTACAAAAGGACTGCAAAACAAGTTTTAATCAAATTTTAGGAGTTCATGTAATTGATTAGGAGCTTTTCAACACAATTATATTGCAAAACCTCAATTTATGTACTTTTTACTCAGTTAAAATTTCAACAGGTCAATTGAAAGGCCCATTTCGACCCGCTCGTCCAAAACCTCTACAAAAAGGACCGCAAAAATGTTTTATTCAAATATTAGGAGTTCAAATAATTTATTAGGAGCTTTTCAACACAATTATATGGCAAAACCTCAATTTCTGTACTTTTTACTCATTTAAAATTCCAACGGGTCCATTGAAAGGCCCATTTCGACCCACTCGTCCGAAACCTCTGCAAAAAGGACTGCAAAACAAGTTTTAATCAAATATTAGGAGTTCATGTAATTGATTAGGAGCTTTTCAACACAATTATATTGCAAAACCTCAATTTCTGTTCTTTTTACTTAGTTAAAATTCCAAAGGGTCCATTGAAATGCCCATTTCGACCCGCTTGTCCGAAACCTCTACAAAAAGGACTGCAAAACAAGTTTTAATCAAATATTAGGAGTTCAAATAATTGATTAGGAGCTTTTCAACACAATTACATTGCAAAACCTCAATTTCTGTACTTTTTACTCAGTTAAAATTCCAACGGGTCCATTGAAAGGCCCATTTCGACCCGCTCGTTCGAAACCTCTACAAAAAGGAACGCAAAAATGTTTTATTCAAATATTAGGAGTTCAAATAATTTATTAGGAGCTTTTCAACACAATTATATTGCAAAACCTCAATTTCTGTACTTTTTACTCATTTAAAATTCCAACGGATCCATTGAAAGGCCCATTTCGACCTTCTCGTCCGAAACCTCTACAAAAAAGACTGCAAAACAAGTTTTAATAAAATTTTAGGAGTTCATGTAATTTATTAGGAGCTTTTCAACACAATTATATTGCAAAACCTCAATTTTTGTACTTTTTACTCAGTTAAAATTCCAACGGGTCCATTGAAAGGCCCATTTCGACCCGCTCGTCCGAAACATCTACAAAAAGGACCGCAAAAATGTTTTATTCAAATATTAGGAGTTCAAATAATTTATTAGGAGCTTTTCAACACAATTATATTGCAAAACCTCAATTTCCGTACTTTTTACTCATTTAAAATTCCAACGGGTCCATTAAAAGGCCCATTTTGACCCGCTTTCCGAAACCTCTACAAAAAGGACTGCATAACAAGTTTTAATCAAATATTAGGAGTTCAAATAATTGATTAGAAGCTTTTCAACACAATTATATTGCAAAACCTCAATTTCTGTACTTATTACTCATTTAAAATTCCAACGGGTCCATTGAAAGGCCCATTTCGACCCGCTCGTCCGAAACCTCTACAAAAAGGACTGCAAAACAAGTTTTAATCAAATTTTAGGAATTCATGTAATTGATTAGGAGCTTTTCAACACAATTATATTGCAAAACCGCAATTTTTGTACTATTTACTCAGTTAAAATTCCAACGGGTCCATTGAAAGGCCCATTTTGACCTTCTCTTCTGAAACCTCTACAAAAAGGACCGCAAAACAAGTTTTAATCAAATATTAGGAGTTCAAATAATTGATTAGGAGCTTTTCAACACAATTATATTGCAAAACCGCAATTTCTGTACTTTTTACTCAGTTAAAATTCCAGCTGGTCCATTGAAAGGCCCATTTCGACCCGCTCGTCCGAAAACTCTACAAAAAGGACTACAAAACAAGTTTTAATCAAATTTTAGGAGTTCATGTAATTGATTAGGAGCTTTTCAACACAATTATATTGCAAAACATCAATTTATGTACTTTTTACTCATTTAAAATTCCAACGGGTCCATTGAAAGGCCCATTTCGACCCGCTCGTCCGAAACCTCTACAAAAGGACTGCAAAACAAGTTTTAATCAAATTTTATGAATTCATGTAATTGATTAGGAGCTTTTCAACACAATTATATTGAAAAACCGCAATTTCTGTACTTTTACTCATTTAAAATTCCAACGGGTCCATTGAAAGGCCCATTTAGACCTGCTCGTCCGAAACCTCTACAAAAAAGAACCGCAAAAATGTTTTATTCAAATATTAGGAGTTCAAATTATTTGATAGGAGCTTTTCAACACAATTATATTGCAAAACAACAATTTCTGTACTTTTTACTCTGTTAAAATTCCAACGGGTCCATTGAAAGGCCCATTTCGACCCGCTCGTCCGAAACCTCTACAAAAAGGACTGCAAAACAAGTTTTAATCAAATTTTAGGAGTTCATGTAATTGATTAGGATCTTTTCAACACAATTGTATTGAAAAACCTCAATTTTTGTACTTTTTACTCAGTTAAAATTCCAACGGGTCTATTGAAAGGCCCATTTCGACCCGCTCGTCCGAAACATCTACAAAAAGGACCACAAAAATGTTTTATTCAAATATTAGGAGTTCAAATAATTGATTAGGAGCTTTTCAACACAATTATATTGCAAAACCTCAATTTCCGTACTTTTTACTCATTTAAAATTCCAACGGGTCCATTAAAAGGCCCATTTCGACCCGCTCGTCCGAAACCTCTACAAAAAGGACTGCAAAACAAGTTTTAATCAAATATTAGGAGTTCAAATAATTGATTAGAAGCTTTTCAACACAATTATATTGCAAAACCTCAATTTCTGTACTTTTTACTCATTTAAAATTCCAACGGGTCCATTGAAAGGCCCATTTCGACCCGCTCGTCCGAAACCTCTACAAAAAGGACTGCAAAACAAGTTTTAATCAAATTTTTGGAATTCATGTAATTGATTAGGAGCTTTTCAACACAATTATATTGCAAAACTGCAATTTTTGTACTTTTTACTCAGTTAAAATTCCAACGGGTCCATTGAAAGGCCCATTTCGACCTTCTCGTCTTAAACCTCTACAAAAAGGACCGCAAAACAAGTTTTAATCAAATATTAGGAGTTCAAATAATTGATTAGGAGCTTTTCAACACAATTATATTGCAAAACCGCAATTTCTTTACTTTTTACTCAGTTAAAATTCCAACGGTTCCATTGAAAGGCCCATTTCGACCCGCTCGTCCGAAACCTCTACAAAAAGGACTGCAAAACAAGTTTTAATCAAATTTTAGGAGTTCATGTAATTGATTAGGAACTTTTCAACACAATTATATTGCAAAACATCAATTTATGTACTTTTTACTCATTTAAAATTCCAACGGGTCCATTGAAAGGCCCATTTCGACCCGCTCGTCCGAAACCTCTACAAAAAGGACTGCAAAACAAGTTTTAATCAAATTTTATGAATTCATGTAATTGATTAGGAGCTTTTCAACACAATTATATTGCAAAACCGCAATTTTTTTACTTTTTACTCATTTAAAATTCCAACGGGTCCATTGAAAGGCCCATTTAGACCTGCTCGTCCTAAACCTCTACAAAAAGGACCGCAAAACAAGTTTTAATCAAATATTAGGAGTTCAAATAATTGATTAGGAGCTTTTCAACACAATTATATTGCAAAACTGCAATTTCTGTACTTTTACTCAGTTAAAATTCCAACGGGTCCATTGAAAGGCCCATTTCGTCCCGCTCGGCCGAAACATCTACAAAAAGGACCGCAAAAATGTTTTATTCAAATATTAGGAGTTCAAATAATTGATTAGGAGCTTTTCAACACAATTATATTGCAAAACCTCAATTTCCGTACTTTTTACTCATTTAAAATTCCAACGGGTCTATTAAAAGGCCCATTTCGACCCGCTCGTCCGAAACCTCTACAAAAAGGACTGCAAAACAAGTTTTAATCAAATATTAGGAGTTCAAATAATTGATTAGAAGCTTTTCAACACAATTATATTGCAAAACCTCAATTTCTGTACTTTTTACTCATTTAAAATTCCAAAGGGTCCATTGAAAGGCCCATTTCGACCCGCTCGTCCGAAACCTCTACAAAAAGGACTGCAAAACAAGTTTTAATCAAATTTTTGGAATTCAAGTAATTGATTAGGAGCTTTTCAACACAATTATATTGCAAAACCGCAATTTTTGTACTTTTTACTTAGTTAAAATTCCAACGGGTCCAATGAAAGGCCCAGTTCGACCTTCTCGTCTAAACCTCTACAAGAAGGATCGCAAAACAATTTTTAATCAAATATTAGGAGTTCAAATAATTGATTAGGAGCTTTTCAACACAATTATATTGCAAAACCGCAATTTCTTTACTTTTTACTCATTTAAAATTCCAACGGGTCCATTGAAAGGCCCATTTCGACCCGCTCGTCCGAAACCTCTACAAAAAGGATTGCAAAACAAGTTTTAATCAAATTTTAGGAGTTCGTGTAATTGATTAGGAGCTTTTCAACACAATTATATTGCAAAACCTCATTTTCTGTACTTTTTACTCAGTTAAAATTCCAACGTGTCCATTGAAAGGCCCATTTAGACCTGCTCGTCCGAAACCTCTACAAAAAGGACCGCAAAAATGTTTTATTCAAATATTAGGAGTTCAAATAATTTATTAGGAGCTTTTCAACACAATTATATTGCAAAACCACAATTTCTGTATTTTTTTACTCAGTTAAAATTCCAACGGGTCCTTTGAAAGGCCCAATTCGACCCGCTTGTCCGAAACCTCTACAAAAAGGACTGCAAACAAAGTTTTAATCAAATTTTAGGAGTTCATGTAATTGATTAGGAGCTTTGCAACACAATTATATTGCAAAACCGCAATTTATGTACTTTTTACTTAGTTAAAATTCCAACGGGTCCATTGAAAGGCCCATTTTGACCTGCTCGTCCTAAACCTCTACAAAAAGGACCGCAAAAAAAGTTTTAATAAAATATTAGGAGTTCAAATATTTGATTAGGAGCTTTTCAACACAATTATATTGCAAAACTGCAATTTCTGTACTTTTACTCAGTTAAAATTCCAACGGGTCCATTGAAAGGCCCATTTCGACCCGCTCGTCCGAAACCTCTACAAAAAGGACCACAAAAATGTTTTATTCAAATATTAGGAGTTCAAATAACTGATTAGGATCTTTTCAACACAATTATATTGCAAAACCTCAATTTCTATACTTTTTACTCATTTAAAATTCCAACGGGTCCATTGAAAGGCCCATTTCGACCCGCTCGTCCGAAACCTCTATAAAAAGGACTGCAAAACAAGTTTTAATCAAATTTTAGGAGTTCATGTAATTGATTAGGATCATTTCAACACAATTAGATTGCAAAACCTCAATTTTTGTACTTTAGACTCAGTTAAAATTCCAACAGGTCTATTAAAAGGCCCATTTCGACCCGCTCGTCCGAAACCTCTACAAAAAGGACTGCAAAACAAGTTTTAATCAAATATTAGGAGTTAAAATAATTGACTAGAAGCTTTTCAACACAATTATATTGCAAAACCTCAATTTCCGTACTTTTTACTCATTTAAAATTCCAATGGGTCCATTAAAAGGCCCATTTCGACCCGCTCGTCCAAAACCTCTACAAAAAGGACTACAAAACAAGTTTTAATCAAATATTAGGAGATCAAATAATTGATTAGAAGCTTTTCAACACAATTATATTGCAAAACCTCAATTTTTGTACTTTTTACTCATTTAAAATTCCAACAGGTCCATTGAAAGGCCCATTTAGACCTGCTCGTCCTAAACCTCTACAAAAAGGACCGCAAAACAAGTTTTAATCAAATATTAGGAGTTCAAAAAATTGATTATGAGCTTTTCAACACAATTATATTGCAAAACCGCAATTTCTGTACTTTTACTGAGTTAAAATTCCAACGGGTCCATTGAAAGGCCCATTTCGACCCGCTCGTCCGAAACCTCTACAAAAAGGACTGCAAAACAAGTTTTAATCAAATTTTAGGAGTTCATGTAATTGATTAGGAGCTTTTTAACACAATTGTGTTGCAAAACCTCAATTTCTGTACTTTTTACTCAGTTAAAATTCCAACGGGTCCATTGAAAGGCCCATTTAGACATGCTCGTCTGAAACCTCTACAAAAAGGACCGCAAAAATGTTTTATTCAAATATTAGGAGTTCAAATTATTTATTAGGAGCTTTTCAACACAATTATATTGCAAAACCACAATTTCTGTACTTTTTACTCAGTTAAAATTCCAACGGGCCCATTGAAAGGCCCATTTCGACCCGCTCGTCCGAAACCTCTACAAAAAGGACTGCAAAACACGTTTTAATCAAATTTTAGGAGTTCATGTAATTGATTAGGAGCTTTTCAACACAATTATTTTGCAAAACCTCAATTTATGTACTTTTTACTCAATTAAAATTCCAACGGGTCCATTCAAAGGCCCATTTCGACCTTCTAGTCTGAAACCTCTACAAAAAGGACCGCAAAACAAGTTTTAATCAAATATTAGGTGTTCAAATAATTGATTAGGAGCTTTTGAACACTATTATATTGCAAAACCGCAATTTCTGTACTTTTTACTCAGTTAAAATTCCAACGGGTCCATTGGAGTTCATGTAATTGATTAGGAGCTTTTGAACACAATTATATTGTAAAACCTCAATTTCTGTACTTTTTACTTAGTTAAAATTCCAACGGGTCCATTGAAAGGCCCATTTAAACCTGCTCGTCCGAAACCTCTACAAAAAGGACCGCAAAAAGGTTTTCTTCAAATATTAGGAGTTCAAATAATTGATTAGGAGCTTTTCAACACAATTATATTGCAAAACCTCAATTTCTGTACTTTTTATTCAGTTAAAATTCCAACGAATCCATTGAAAGGCCCATTTCGACCTGCTCGTCCGAAACCTCTACAAAAAGGAACGCAAAAATGTTTTATTCAAATATTAGGATTTCAAATAATTGATTAGGAGCTCTTAAAAACAATTATATTGAAAAACCTCAATTTTATACATTTTACTCAGATAAAATTCCAACTGGTCCATTGAAAGGCCCATTTAGACCTGCTCGTCCGAAACCTCTACAAAAAGAACCGCAAAAATGTTTTATTCAAATAAGAGGAGTTCAAGTAATTGATTAGGAGCTTTTCAACACAATTATATTGCAAAACCTCAATTTCTGTACTTTTTACAAATTTAAAATTCCAACGGGTCCATTGAAAGGCACATTTCGACCCGCTCGTCCGAAACCTCTACAAAAAGGACTGCAAAACAAGTTTTAATCAAATTTTAGGAGTTCATGTAATTGATTAGGAGCTTTTCAACACAATTATATTGCAAAACCTCAATTTATGTACTTTTTACTCAGTTAAAATTCCAACGGGTCCATTGAAAGGCCCATTTAGACCCGCTCATCCGAAACCTCTACAAAAAGGACTGCAAAACAAGTTTTAATATAATTTTAGGAGTTCACGTAATTGATTAGGAGCTTTTCAACACAATTATATTGCAAAACCTCATTTTCTGTACTTTTTATTTAGTTAAAATTCCAACGGGTCCATTAAAAGGCCCATTTCGACCCGCTCATCCGAAACCTCTACAAAAAGGACCGCAAAACCAGTTTTAATCAAATTTTAGGAGTTCATGTAATTGATTAGAAGCTTTTCAACACAATTACATTGCAAAACCTCAAATTCTGTACTTTTTACTCAGTTAAAATTCCAACGGGTCCAGTGAAAGGCCCATTTAGACCTGCTCTTCCGAAACCTCTACAAAAAGGACCGCAAAAATGTTTTATTCAAATATTAGGAGTTCAAATAATTGATTAGGAGATTTTAAACACAATTATATTGAAAAGCCGCAATTTCTGTACTTTTTACTCAGTTAAAATTCCAACGGGTCCATTGAAAGGCCCATTTAAACCTGCTCGTCCGAAACCTCTACAAAAAGGACCGCAAAAAGGTTTTCTTCAAATATTAGGAGTTCAAATAATTGATTAGGAGCTTTTCAACACAATTATATTGCAAAACCTCAATTTCTGTACTTTTTATTCAGTTAAAATTCCAACGAATCCATTGAAAGGCCCATTTCGACCTGCTCGTCCGAAACCTCTACAAAAAGGAACGCAAAAATGTTTTATTCAAATATTAGGATTTCAAATAATTGATTAAGAGCTCTTAAAAACAATTATATTGAAAAACCTCAATTTTATACATTTTACTCAGATAAAATTCCAACTGGTCCATTGAAAGGCCCATTTAGACCTGCTCGTCCGAAACCTCTACAAAAAGAACCGCAAAAATGTTTTATTCAAATAAGAGGAGTTCAAGTAATTGATTAGGAGCTTTTCAACACAATTATATTGCAAAACCTCAATTTCTGTACTTTTTACAAATTTAAAATTCCAACGGGTCCATTGAAAGGCACATTTCGACCCGCTCGTCCGAAACCTCTACAAAAAGGACTGCAAAACAAGTTTTAATCAAATTTTAGGAGTTCATGTAATTGATTAGGAGCTTTTCAACACAATTATATTGCAAAACCTCAATTTATGTACTTTTTACTCAGTTAAAATTCCAACGGGTCCATTGAAAGGCCCATTTAGACCCGCTCATCCGAAACCTCTACAAAAAGGACTGCAAAACAAGTTTTAATATAATTTTAGGAGTTCACGTAATTGATTAGGAGCTTTTCAACACAATTATATTGCAAAACCTCATTTTCTGTACTTTTTATTTAGTTAAAATTCCAACGGGTCCATTAAAAGGCCCATTTCGACCCGCTCATCCGAAACCTCTACAAAAAGGACCGCAAAACCAGTTTTAATCAAATTTTAGGAGTTCATGTAATTGATTAGAAGCTTTTCAACACAATTACATTGCAAAACCTCAAATTCTGTACTTTTTACTCAGTTAAAATTCCAACGGGTCCAGTGAAAGGCCCATTTAGACCTGCTCTTCCGAAACCTCTACAAAAAGGACCGCAAAAATGTTTTATTCAAATATTAGGAGTTCAAATAATTGATTAGGAGATTTTAAACACAATTATATTGAAAAACCGCAATTTCTGTACTTTTTACTCAGTTAAAATTCCAACGGGTCCATTGAAAGGCCCATTTCGACCCGCTCGTCCGAAACCTCAACAAAAAGGACTGCAAAACAAGTTTTAATCAAATATGAGGAGTTCAAATAATTGATTTGGAGCTTTTCAACACAATTATATTGCAAAACCACAATTTCTGTACTTTTTACTCTGTTAAAATTCCAACGGGTCCATTGAAAGGACCATTTCGACCCGCTTGTCCGAAACCTCTACAAAAAGGACTACAATAAAAGTTTCAATCAAATTTTAGGAGTTCATGTAATTGATTAGGAGATTTTAAACACAATTATATTGAAAACCGCAATTTCTGTACTTTTTACTCAGTTAAAATTCCAATGGGTCCATTGAAAGGCCCATTTCGACCCGCTCGTCCGAATACTCTACAGAAAGGACTGCAAAACATGTTTTAATCAAATTTTAGGAGTTCATGTAATTGATTAGGAGCTTTTCAACACAATTATATTGCAAAACCTCAATTTCTGTACTTTTTACTCAGTTAAAACTCCAACGGGTCCATTGAAAGGCCCATTTCGACCCGCTCGTCCGAAACCTCAACAAAAAGGACTGCAAAACAAGTTTTAATCAAATAGGAGGAGTTCAGATAATTGATTTGGAGCTTTTCAACACAATTATATTGCAAAACCACAATTTCTGTACTTTTTACTCAGTTAAAATTCCAACGGGTCCATTGAAAGGCCCATTTCAACCCGCTCGTCCGAATACTCTACAAAAAGGACTGCAAAACAAGTTTTAATCAAATTTTAGGAGTTCATGTAATTGATTAGGTGCTTTTCAACACAATTATATTGCAAAACCTCAATTTCTGTACTTTATATTCAGTTAAAATTCCAACGAATCCATTGAAAGGCCTATATCGACCTGCTCGTCCGAAACCTCTACAAAAAGGACCGCAAAAATGTTTTATTCAAATATTAGGATTTCAAATAATTGATTAGGAGCTCTTAAAAACAATTATATTGAAAAACCTCAATTTTATACATTTTACTCAGATAAAATTCCAACTGGTCCATTGAAAGGCCCATTTAGACCTGCTCGTCCGAAACCTCTACAAAAATGACCGCAAAAATGTTTTATTCAAATAAGAGGAGTTCAAGTAATTGATTAGGAGCTTTTCAACACAATTATATTCCAAAACCTCAATTTCTGGACTTTTTACAAATTTAAAATTCCAACGGGTCCATTGAAAGGCCCATTTTGACCCGCTCGTCCGAAACCTCTACAAAAAAGACCGCAAAAAGGTTTTTTTGAAATATTAGGAGTTCAAATAATTTATTAGGAGCTTTTCAACACAATTATATTGCAAAACCTCAATTTATGTACTTTTTATTCAGTTAAAATTCCAACGAATCCATTGAAAGGCCCATTTCGACCTGCTCGTCCGAAACCTCTACAAAAAGGACTGCAAAAATGTTTTATTTAAATATTAGGATTTCAAATAATTGATTAGGAGCTCTTAAAAACAATTATATTGAAAAACCTCAATTTTATACATTTTACTCAGATAAAATTCCAACGGGTCCATTGAAAGGCCCATTTAGACATGCTCGTCTGAAACCTCTACAAAAAGGACCGCAAAAATGTTTTATTCAAATATTAGGAGTTCAAATTATTTATTAGGAGCTTTTCAACACAATTATATTGCAAAACCACAATTTCTGTACTTTTTACTCAGTTAAAATTCCAACGGGCCCATTGAAAGGCCCATTTCGACCCGCTCGTCCGAAACCTCTACAAAAAGGACTGCAAAACACGTTTTAATCAAATTTTAGGAGTTCATGTAATTGATTAGGAGCTTTTCAACACAATTATATTGCAAAACCTCAATTTATGTACTTTTTACTCAGTTAAAATTCCAACGGGTCCATTGAAAGGCCCATTTCGACCTTCTAGTCTGAAACCTCTACAAAAAGGACCGCAAAACAAGTTTTAATCAAATATTAGGTGTTCAAATAATTGATTAGGAGCTTTTGAACACTATTATAGTGCAAAACCGCAATTTCTGTACTTTTTACTCAGTTAAAATTCCAACGGGTCCATTGGAGTTCATGTAATTGATTAGGAGCTTTTGAACACAATTATATTGTAAAACCTCAATTTCTGTACTTTTTACTCAGTTAAAATTCCAACGGGTCCATTGAAAGGCCCATTTAAACCTGCTCGTCCGAAACCTCTACAAAAAGGACCGCAAAAAGGTTTTCTTCAAATATTAGGAGTTCAAATAATTGATTAGGAGCTTTTCAACACAATTATATTGCAAAAACTCAATTTCTGTACTTTTTATTCAGTTAAAATTCCAACGAATCCATTGAAAGGCCCATTTCGACCTGCTCGTCCGAAACCTCTACAAAAAGGAACGCAAAAATGTTTTATTCAAATATTAGGATTTCAAATAATTGATTAGGAGCTCTTAAAACAATTATATTGAAAAACCTCAATTTTATACATTTTACTCAGATAAAATTCCAACTGGTCCATTGAAAGGCCCATTTAGACCTGCTCGTCCGAAACCTCTACAAAAAGAACCGCAAAAATGTTTTATTCAAATAAGAGGAGTTCAAGTAATTGATTAGGAGCTTTTCAACACAATTATATTGCAAAACCTCAATTTCTGTACTTTTTACAAATTTAAAATTCCAACGGGTCCATTGAAAGGCACATTTCGACCCGCTCGTCCGAAACCTCTACAAAAAGGACTGCAAAACAAGTTTTAATCAAATTTTAGGAGTTCATGTAATTGATTAGGAGCTTTTCAACACAATTATATTGCAAAACCTCAATTTATGTACTTTTTACTCAGTTAAAATTCCAACGGGTCCATTGAAAGGCCCATTTAGACCCGCTCGTCCGAAACCTCTACAAAAAGGACTGCAAAACAAGTTTTAATATAATTTTAGGAGTTCACGTAATTGATTAGGAGCTTTTCAACACAATTATATTGCAAAACCTCATTTTCTGTACTTTTTATTTAGTTAAAATTCCAACGGGTCCATTAAAAGGCCCATTTCGACCCGCTCATCCGAAACCTCTACAAAAAGGACCGCAAAACCAGTTTTAATCAAATTTTAGGAGTTCATGTAATTGATTAGAAGCTTTTCAACACAATTACATTGCAAAACCTCAATTTCTGTACTTTTTACTCAGTTAAAATTCCAACGGGTCCAGTGAAAGGCCCATTTAGACCTGCTCTTCCGAAACCTCTACAAAAAGGACCGCAAAAATGTTTTATTCAAATATTAGGAGTTCAAATAATTGATTAGGAGATTTTAAACACAATTATATTGAAAAACCGCAATTTCTGTACTTTTTACTCAGTTAAAATTCCAACGGGTCCATTGAAAGGCCCATTTCGACCCGCTCGTCCGAAACCTCAACAAAAAGGACTGCAAAACAAGTTTTAATCAAATATGAGGAGTTCAAATAATTGATTTGGAGCTTTTCAACACAATTATATTGCAAAACCACAATTTCTGTACTTTTTACTCTGTTAAAATTCCAACGGGTCCATTGAAAGGACCATTTCGACCCGCTTGTCCGAAACCTCTACAAAAAGGACTACAAAAAAAGTTTCAATCAAATTTTAGGAGTTCATGTAATTGATTAGGAGATTTTAAACACAATTATATTGAAAACCGCAATTTCTGTACTTTTTACTCAGTTAAAATTCCAACGGGTCCATTGAAAGGCCCATTTCGACCCGCTCGTCCGAATACTCTACAAAAAGGACTGCAAAACATGTTTTAATCAAATTTTAGGAGTTCATGTAATTGATTAGGAGCTTTTCAACACAATTATATTGCAAAACCTCAATTTCTGTACTTTTTACTCAGTTAAAACTCCAACGGGTCCATTGAAAGGCCCATTTCGACCCGCTCGTCCGAAACCTCAACAAAAAGGACTGCAAAACAAGTTTTAATCAAATAGGAGGAGTTCAAATAATTGATTTGGAGCTTTTCAACACAATTATATTGCAAAACCACAATTTCTGTACTTTTTACTCAGTTAAAATTCCAACGGGTCCATTGAAAGGCCCATTTCGACCCGCTCGTCCGAATACTCTACAAAAAGGACTGCAAAACAAGTTTTAATCAAATTTTAGGAGTTCATGTAATTGATTAGGTGCTTTTCAACACAATTATATTGCAAAACCTCAATTTCTGTACTTTATATTCAGTTAAAATTCCAACGAATCCATTGAAAGGCCTATTTCGACCTGCTCGTCCGAAACCTCTACAAAAAGGACCGCAAAAATGTTTTATTCAAATATTAGGATTTCAAATATTTGATTAGGAGCTCTTAAAAACAATTATATTGAAAAACCTCAATTTTATACATTTTACTCAGATAAAATTCCAACTGGTCCATTGAAAGGCCCATTTAGACCTGCTCGTCCGAAACCTCTACAAAAATGACCGCAAAAATGTTTTATTCAAATAAGAGGAGTTCAAGTAATTGATTAGGAGCTTTTCAACACAATTATATTCCAAAACCTCAATTTCTGGACTTTTTACAAATTTAAAATTCCAACGGGTCCATTGAAAGGACCATTTCGACCCGCTCCTCCGAAACCTCTACAAAAGGACTGCAAAACAAGTTTTAATCAAATTTTAGGAGTTCACGTAACTGATTAGGAGCTTTTCAACACAATTATATTGCAAAACCTCATTTTCTGTACTTTTTATTCAGTTAAAATTCCAGCGGGTCCATTGAAAGGCCCATTTCGACCCGCTCATCCGAAACCTCTACAAAAAGGACCGCAAAACAAGTTTTAATCAAATTTTAGGAGTTCATGTAATTGATTAGAAGCTTTTCAACACAATTACATTGCAAAACCTCAATTTCTGTACTTTTTACTCAGTTAAAATTCCAACGGGTCCAATGAAAGGCCCATTTAGACCTACTCTTCCGAAACCTCTACAAAAAGGACCGCAAAAATGTTTTATTCAAATATTAGGAGTTCAAATAATTTATTAGGAGCTTTTAAACACAATTATATTGAAAAACCGCAATTTCTGTACTTTTTACTCAGTTAAAATTCCAACGGGTCCATTAAAAGGCCCATTTCGACCCGCTCGTCCGAAACCTCTACAAAAAAGACCGCAAAAAGGTTTTTTTGAAATATTAGGAGTTCAAATAATTTATTAGGAGCTTTTCAACACAATTATATTGCAAAACCTCAATTTCTGTACTTTTTATTCAGTTAAAATTCCAACGAATCCATTGAAAGGCCCATTTCGACCTGCTCGTCCGAAACCTCTACAAAAAGGACCGCAAAAATGTTTTATTTAAATATTAGGATTTCAAATAATTGATTAGGAGCTCTTAAAAACAATTATATTGAAAAACCTCAATTTTATACATTTTACTCAGATAAAATTCCAACTGGTCCATTGAAAGGCCCATTTAGACCTGCTCGTCCGAAACCTCTACAAAAAGGACCGCAAAAATGTTTTATACAAATAAGAGGAGTTCAAATAATTGATTAGGAGCTTTTCAACAATATTATGTTGCAAAACCTCAATTTCTGTACTTTTTACAAATTTAAAATTCCAACGGGTCCATTGAAAGGCCCAGTTCGACCCGCTCGTCCGAAACCTCTACAAAAAGGACTGCAAAAAAAGTTTTAATTAAATTTTAGGAGTTCATGTAATTGATTAGGAGCTTTTCAACACAATTATATTGCAAAACCTCAATTTCTGTACTTTTTACTCAGTAAAAATTCCAACGGGTCCATTGAAAGGCCCATTTCGACCCGCTCGTCCGAAACCTCTACAAAAAGGACTGCAAAACAAGTTTTAATCAAATTTTAGGAGTTCACGTAATTGATTAGGAGCTTTTCAACACAATTATATTGCAAAACCTCATTTTTTGTACTTTTTATTCAGTTAAAATTCCAACGGGTCCATTGAAAGGCCCATTTCGACCCGCTCATCCGTAACCTCTACAAAAAAGACCGCAAAACAAGTTTTAATCAAATTTTAGGAGTTCATGTAATTGATTAGAAGCTTTTCAACACAATTACATTGCAAAAACTCAATTTCTGTACTTTTTACTCAGTTAAAATTCCAACGGGTCCAATGAAAGGCCCATTTAGACCTGCTCTTCCGAAACCTCTACAAAAAGGACCGCAAAAATGTTTTATTCAAATTTTAGGAGTTCATGTAATGGATTAGGAGCTTTTCAACACAATTATATTGTAAAACCTCAATTTCTGTACTTTTTACTCAGTTAAAATTCCAACGGGTCCATTGAAAGGCCCATTTAAACCTGCTCGTCCGAAACCTCTACAAAAAGGACTGCAAAAAGGTTTTCTTCAAATATTAGGAGTTCAAATAATTGATTAGGAGCTTTTCAACACAATTATATTGCAAAACCTCAATTTCTGTACTTTATATTCAGTTAAAATTCCAACGAATCCATTGAAAGGCCCATTTCGACCTGCTCGTCCGAAACCTCTACAAAAAGGACCGCAAAAATGTTTTATTCAAATATAGGATTTCAATTAATTGATTAGGAGCTCTTAAAAACAATTATATTGAAAAACCTCAATTTTATACATTTTACTCAGATAAAATTCCAACTAGTCCATTGAAAGGCCCATTTAGACCTGCTCGTCCGGAACCTCTACAAAAATGACCGCAAAAATGTTTTATTCAAATAAGAGGAGTTCAAGTAATTGATTAGGAGCTTTTCAACACAATTATATTGCAAAACCTCAATTTCTATACTTTTTACAAATTTAAAATTCCAACGGGTCCATTGAAAGGCCCATTTCGACCCGCTCGTCCGAAACCTCTACAAAAGGACTGCAAAACAAGTTTTAATCAAATTTTATGAGTTCATGTAATTGATTAGGAGCTTTTCAACACAATTATATTGCAAAACCTCAATTTCTGTACTTTTTATTTAGTTAAAATTCCAACGAATCCATTGAAAGGCCCATTTCGACCTGCTCGTCCGAAACCTCTACAAAAAGGACCGCAAAAATGTTTTATTCAAATATTAGGATTTCAAATAATTGATTAGGAGCTCTTAAAAACAATTATATTGAAAAACCTCAATTTTATACATTTTACTCAGATAAAATTCCAACTGGTCCATTGAAAGGCCCATTTAGACCTGCTCGTCCGAAACCTCTACAAAAAGAACCGCAAAAATGTTTTATTCAAATAAGAGGAGTTCAAGTAATTGATTAGGAGCTTTTCAACACAATTATATTGCAAAACCTCAATTTCTGTACTTTTTACAAATTTAAAATTCCAACGGGTCCATTGAAAGGCCCATTTCGACCCGCTCGTCCGAAACCTCTACAAAAAGGACTGCAAAACAAGTTTTAATCAAATTTAAGGAGTTCATGTAATTGATTAGGAGCTTTTCAACACAATTATATTGCAAAACCTCAATTTCAGTACTTTTTACTCAGTTAAAATTCCAACGGGTCCATTGAAAGGCCCATTTAGACCCGCTCGTCCGAAACCTCTACAAAAAGGACTGCAAAACAAGTTTTAATATAATTTTAGGAGTTCACGTAATTGATTAGGAGCTTTTCAACACAATTATATTGCAAAACCTCATTTTCTGTACTTTTTATTTAGTTAAAATTCCAACGGGTCCATTAAAAGGCCCATTTCGACCCGCTCATCCGAAACCTCTACAAAAAGGACCGCAAAACAAGTTTTAATCAAATTTTAGGAGTTCATGTAATTGATTAGAAGCTTTTCAACACAATTACATTGCAAAACCTCAATTTCTGTACTTTTTACTCAGTTAAAATTCCAACGGGTCCAGTGAAAGGCCCATTTAGACCTGCTCTTCCGAAACCTCTACAAAAAGGACCGCAAAAATGTTTTATTCAAATATTATGAGTTCAAATAATTGATTAGGAGCTTTTAAACATAATTATATTGAAAAACCGCTATTTCTGTACTTTTTACTCAGTTAAAATTCCAACGGGTCCATTAAAAGGCCCATTTCGACCTGCTCGTCCGAAACCTCTACAAAAAGGACCGCAAAAATGTTTTATTCAAATATAGGATTTCAATTAATTGATTAGGAGCTCTTAAAAACAATTATATTGAAAAACCTCAATTTTATACATTTTACTCAGATAAAATTCCAACTAGTCCATTGAAAGGCCCATTTAGACCTGCTCGTCCGAAACCTCTACAAAAATGACCGCAAAAATGTTTTATTCAAATAAGAGGAGTTCAAGTAATTGATTAGGAGCTTTTCAACACAATTATATTGCAAAACCTCAATTTCTATACTTTTTACAAATTTAAAATTCCAACGGGTCCATTGAAAGGCCCATTTCGACCCGCTCGTCCGAAACCTCTACAAAAGGACTGCAAAACAAGTTTTAATCAAATTTTATGAGTTCATGTAATTGATTAGGAGCTTTTCAACACAATTATATTGCAAAACCTCAATTTCTGTACTTTTTATTTAGTTAAAATTCCAACGAATCCATTGAAAGGCCCATTTCGACCTGCTCGTCCGAAACCTCTACAAAAAGGACCGCAAAAATGTTTTATTCAAATATTAGGATTTCAAATAATTGATTAGGAGCTCTTAAAAACAATTATATTGAAAAACCTCAATTTTATACATTTTACTCAGATAAAATTCCAACTGGTCCATTGAAAGGCCCATTTAGACCTGCTCGTCCGAAACCTCTACAAAAAGAACCGCAAAAATGTTTTATTCAAATAAGAGGAGTTCAAGTAATTGATTAGGAGCTTTTCAACACAATTATATTGCAAAACCTCAATTTCTGTACTTTTTACAAATTTAAAATTCCAACGGGTCCATTGAAAGGCCCATTTCGACCCGCTCGTCCGAAACCTCTACAAAAAGGACTGCAAAACAAGTTTTAATCAAATTTTAGGAGTTCATGTAATTGATTAGGAGCTTTTCAACACAATTATATTGCAAAACCTCAATTTCTGTACTTTTTACTCAGTTAAAATTCCAACAGGTCCATTGAAAGGCCCATTTAGACCCGCTCGTCCGAAACCTCTACAAAAAGGACTGCAAAACAAGTTTTAATATAATTTTAGGAGTTCACGTAATTGATTAGGAGCTTTTCAACACAATTATATTGCAAAACCTCATTTTCTGTACTTTTTATTTAGTTAAAATTCCAACGGGTCCATTAAAAGGCCCATTTCGACCCGCTCATCCGAAACCTCTACAAAAAGGACCGCAAAACAAGTTTTAATCAAATTTTAGGAGTTCATGTAATTGATTAGAAGCTTTTGAACACAATTACATTGCAAAACCTCAATTTCTGTACTTTTTACTCAGTTAAAATTCCAACGGGTCCAGTGAAAGGCCCATTTAGACCTGCTCTTCCAAAACCTCTACAAAAAGGACCGCAAAAATGTTTTATTCAAATATTATGAGTTCAAATAATTGATTAGGAGATTTTAAACACAATTATATTGAAAAACCGCAATTTCTGTACTTTTTACTCAGTTAAAATTCCAACGGGTCCATTGAAAGGCCCATTTCGACCCGCTCGTCCGAAACCTCAACAAAAAGGACTGCAAAACAAGTTTTAATCAAATATGAGGAGTTCAAATAATTGATTTGGAGCTTTTCAACACAATTATATTGCAAAACCACAATTTCTGTACTTTTTACTCTGTTAAAATTCCAACGGGTCCATTGAAAGGACCATTTCGACCCGCTTGTCCGAAACCTCTACAAAAAGGACTACAAAACAAGTTTCAATCAAATTTTAGGAGTTCATGTAATTGATTAGGAGATTTTAAACACAATTATATTGAAAACCGCAATTTCTGTACTTTTTACTTAGTTAAAATTCCAACGGGTCCATTGAAAGGCCCATTTCGACCCGCTCGTCCGAATACTCTACAAAAAGGACTGCAAAACAAGTATTAATCAAATTTTAGGAGTTCATGTAATTGATTAGGAGCTTTTCAACACAATTATATTGCAAAACCTCAATTTCTGTACTTTTTACTCAGTTAAAATTCCAACGGGTCCATTGAAAGGCCCATTTCGACCCGCTCGTCCGAAACCTCAACAAAAAGGACTGCAAAACAAGTTTTAATCAAATAGGAGGAGTTCAAA
Organism: Hibiscus tridactylites; assembly: GCA_958450335.1. NCBI lineage: Eukaryota > Viridiplantae > Streptophyta > Magnoliopsida > Malvales > Malvaceae > Hibiscus > Hibiscus tridactylites. Next base: position 149,056 of record CAUDLX010000213.1, read on the forward strand.
TAATTGATTTGGAGCTTTTCAACACAATTATATTGCAAAACCACAATTTCTGTACTTTTTACTCAGTTAAAATTCCAACGGGTCCATTGAAAGGCCCATTTCGACCCGCTCGTCCGAATACTCTACAAAAAGGACTGCAAAACAAGTTTTAATCAAATTTTAGGAGTTCATGTAATTGATTAGGTGCTTTTTAACACAATTATATTGTAAAACCTCAATTTCTGTACTTTTTACTCAGTTAAAATTCCAACGGGTCCATTGAAAGGCCCATTTAGACTTGCTCGTCTGAAACCTCTACAAAAAGGATCGCAAAAATGTTTTATTCAAATATTAGGAGTTCAAATAATTGATTAGGAGCTTTTAAACACAATTATATTGAAAAACCTCAATTTTATACTTTTTACTCAGATAAAATTCCAACGGGTCCATTGAAAGGCCCACTTAGACCTGCTCGTCCGAAACCTCTACAAAAAGGACCGCAAAACAAGTTTTAATCAAATTTTATGAGTTCATGTAATTGATTAGAAGCTTTTCAACACAATTACATTGCAAAACCTCAATTTATGTACTTTTTACTCAGTTAAAATTCCAACGGGTCCATTGCAAGGCCCATTTAGACCTGCTCGTCCGAAACCTCTACAAAAAGGACCGCAAAAATGTTTTATTCTAATATTAGGAGTTCAAATAATTGATTAGGAGCTTTTAAACACAATTATATTGAAAAACCACAATTTCTATACTTTTTACTCAGTTAAAATTCCAACGGGTCCATTGAAAGGCCCATTTCGACCTACTTGTCCGAAACCTCTACAAAAAGGACCGCAAAAATGTTTTATTCAAATATTAGGAGTTCAAATAATTGATTAGGAGCTTTTAAACACAATTATATTGAAAAACCGCAATTTCTGTACTTTTTACTCAGTTAAAATTCCAACGGGTTCATTGAAAGGCCCATTTCGACCCGCTCGTCTGAAACCTCTACAAGAAGGACTGCAAAACAAGTTTTAATCAAATTTTAGGAGTTCATGTAATTGATTAGGAGCTTTTCAACACAATTATATTGTAAAACCTCAATTTCTGTACTTTTTACTCAGTTAAAATTCCAACGGGTCCATTGAAAGGCCCATTTAAACCTGCTCGTCCGAAACCTCTACAAAAAGGACCGCAAAAAGGTTTTCTTCAAATATTAGGAGTTCAAATAATTGATTAGGAGCTTTTCAACACAATTATATTGCAAAACCTCAATTTCTGTAATTTATATTCAGTTAAAATTCCAACGAATCCATTGAAAGGCCTATTTCGACCTGCTCGTCCGAAACCTATACAAAAAGGACTGCAAAAATGTTTTATTCAAATATTAGGATTTCAAATAATTGATTAGGAGCTCTTAAAAACAATTATATTGAAAAACCTCAATTTTATACATTTTACTCAGATAAAATTCCAACTAGTCCATTGAAAGGCCCATTTAGACCTGCTCGTCCGAAACCTCTACAAAAATGACCGCAAAAATGTTTTATTCAAATAAGAGGAGTTCAAGTAATTGATTAGGAGCTTTTCAACACAATTATATTCCAAAACCTCAATTTCTGTACTTTTTACAAATTTAAAATTCCAACGGGTCCATTGAAAGGCCCATTTCGACCCGCTCCTCCGAAACCTCTACAAAAGGACTGCAAAACAAGTTTTAATCAAATTTTAGGAGTTCACGTAATTGATTAGGAGCTTTTCAACACAATTATATTGCAAAACCTCATTTTCTGTACTTTTTATTCAGTTAAAATTCCAACGGGTCCATTGAAAGGCCCATTTCGACCCGCTCATCCGAAACCTCTACAAAAAGGACCGCAAAACAAGTTTTAATCAAATTTTAGGAGTTCATGTAATTGATTAGAAGCTTTTCAACACAATTACATTGCAAAACCTCAATTTCTGTACTTTTTACTCAGTTAAAATTCCAACGGGTCCATTGAAAGGCCCATTTAGACCTGCTCTTCCGAAACCTCTACAAAAAGGACCGCAAAAATGTTTTATTCAAATATTAGGAGTTCAAATAATTGATTAGGAGCTTTTCAACATAATTATATTGTAAAACCTCAATTTCTGTACTTTTTACTCAGTTAAAATTCCAACGGGTCCATTAAAAGGCCCATTTCGACCCGCTCGTCCGAAACCTCTACAAAAAGGACCGCAAAAAGGTTTTTTTGAAATATTAGGAGTTCAAATAATTTATTAGGAGCTTTTCAACACAATTATATTGCAAAACCTCAATTTCTGTACTTTTTATTCAGTTAAAATTCCAACGAATCCATTGAAAGGCCCATTTCGACCTGCTCGTCCGAAACCTCTACAAAAAGGACCGCAAAAATGTTTTATTTAAATATTAGGATTTCAAATAATTGATTAGGAGCTCTTAAAAACAATTATATTGAAAAACCTCAATTTTATACATTTTACTCAGATAAAATTCCAACTAGTCCATTGAAAGGCCCATTTAGACCTGCTCGTCCGAAACCTCTACAAAAAGGACCGCAAAAATGTTTTATTCAAATAAGAGGAGTTCAAATAATTGATTAGGAGCTTTTCAACAATATTATGTTGCAAAACCTCAATTTCTGTACTTTTTACAAATTTAAAATTCCAACGGGTCCATTGAAAGGCCCAGTTCGACCCGCTCGTCCGAAACCTCTACAAAAAGGACTACAAAAAAAGTTTTAATTAAATTTTAGGAGTTCATGTAATTGATTAGGAGCTTTTCAACACAATTATATTGCAAAACCTCAATTTCTGTACTTTTTACTCAGTTAAAATTCCAACGGGTCCATTGAAAGGCCCATTTCGACCCGCTCGTCCGAAACCTCTACAAAAAGGACTGCAAAACAAGTTTTAATCAAATTTTAGGAGTTCACGTAATTGATTAGGAGCTTTTCAACACAATTACATTGCAAAACCTCAATTTCTGTACTTTTTACTCAGTTAAAATTCCAACGGGTCCAATGAAAGGCCCATTTAGACCTGCTCTTCCGAAACCTCTACAAAAAGGACCGCAAAAATGTTTTATTCAAATATTAGGAGTTCAAATAATTGATTAGGAGCTTTTAAACACAATTATATTGAAAAACCGCAATTTCTGTACTTTTTACTCAGTTAAAATTCCAACGGGTCCATTAAAAGGCCCATTTCGACCCGCTCGTCCGAAACCTCTACAAAAAGGACCGCAAAAAGTTTTTTTTGAAATATTAGGAGTTCAAATAATTTATTAGGAGCTTTTAAACACAATTATATTGCAAAACCTCAATTTCTGTACTTTTTACTCAGTTAAAATTCCAACGGGTCCATTAAAAGGCCCATTTCGACCCGCTCGTCCGAAACCTCTACAAAAAGGACCGCAAAAAGGTTTTTTTGAAATATTAGGAGTTCAAATAATTTATTAGGAGCTTTTCAACACAATTATATTGCAAAACCTCATTTTTTGTACGTTTTATTCAGTTAAAATTCCAACGGGTCCATTGAAAGGCCCATTTCGACCCGCTCATCTGTAACCTCTACAAAAAGGACCGCAAAACAAGTTTTAATCAAATTTTAGGAGTTCATGTAATTGATTAGAAGCTTTTCAACACAATTACAATGCAAAACCTCAATTTCTGTACTTTTTACTCAGTTAAAATTCCAACGGGTCCAATGAAAGGCCCATTTAGACCTGCTCTTCCGAAACCTCTACAAAAAGGACCGCAAAAATGTTTTATTCAAATATTAGGAGTTCAAATAATTGATTAGGAGCTTTTAAACACAATTATATTGAAAAACCGCAATTTCTGTACTTTTTACTCAGTTAAAATTCCAACGGGTCCATTAAAAGGCCCATTTCAACCCGCTCGTCTGAAACCTCTACAAAAAGGACTGCAAAACAAGTTTTAATCAAATTTTAGGAGTTCATGTAATTGATAAGGAGCTTTTCAACACAATTATATTGTAAAACCTCAATTTCTGTACTTTTTACTCAGTTAAAATTCCAACGGGTCCATTGAAAGGCCCATTTAAACCTGCTCGTCCGAAACCTCTACAAAAAGGACCGCAAAAAGGTTTTCTTCAAATATTAGGAGTTAAAATAATTGATTAGGAGCTTTTCAACACAATTATATTGCAAAACCTCAATTTCTGTACTTTATATTCAGTTAAAATTCCAACGAATCCATTGAAAGGCCCATTTCGACCTGCTCGTCCGAAACCTCTACAAAAAGGACCGCAAAAATGTTTTATTCAAATATAGGATTTCAATTAATTGATTAGGAGCTCTTAAAAACAATTATATTGAAAAACCTCAATTTTATACATTTTACTCAGATAAAATTCTAACTGGTCCATTGAAAGGCCCATTTAGACCTGCTCGTCCGAAACCTCTACAAAAATGACCGCAAAAATGTTTTATTCAAATAAGAGGAGTTCAAGTAATTGATTAGGAGCTTTTCAACACAATTATATTGCAAAACCTCAATTTCTATACTTTTTACAAATTTAAAATTCCAACGGGTCCATTGAAAGGCCCATTTCGACCCGCTCGTCCAAAACCTCTACAAAAGGACTGCAAAACAAGTTTTAATCAAATTTTATGAGTTCATGTAATTGATTAGGAGCTTTTCAACACAATTATATTGCAAAACCTAAATTTCTGTACTTTTTACTCAGTTAAAATTCCAACGGGTCCATTGAAAGGCCCATTTCGACCCGCTCGTCCGAAACCTCTACAAAAAGGACCGCAAAACAAGTTTTAATCAAATTTTAGGAGTTCATGTAATTGATTAGAAGATTTTCAACACAATTACATTGCCAAACCTCAATTTCTGTACTTTTTACTCAGTTAAAATTCCAACAGGTCCAGTGAAAGGCCCATTTAGACCTGCTCGTCCGAAACCTCTACAAAAAGGACCGCAAAAATGTTTTATTCAAATATTAGGAGTTCAAATAATTGATTATGAGCTTTTAAACACAATTATATTAAAAAACCACAATTTCTGTACTTTTTACTCAGTTAAAATTCCAACGGGTCCAGTGAAAGGCCCATTTAGACCTGCTCGTCCGAAACCTCTACAAAAAGGACCGCAAAAATGTTTTATTCAAATATTAGGAGTTCAAATAATTGATTATGAGCTTTTAAACACAATTTCCTCAAACCCTCACTTTTCTGACCAAATTCTTTCAAAAATCAATCCTACTATCTCAACTTCTATGAATGAGTCCCTCACCAAGGAATTCACCCCAGAAGAGATATACACCGCTTTTCGAGATATCGATCCCAGAAAAGCCCTGGGTATTGATGGCCTACCAAGTGGATTTTTTCGTCAACACTGGGATACTGTAGGACCTGATATTACTACTCTCTGCCTCAATCTTCTTAAAGGATCAACTGATATAGCCTCAGTCAACCAAACTATTTTGGTTCTCATACCTAAGATTAAGGATCCCACTACTATGAGACATCTTCGGCCCATCAGTCTCTGTACGGTAATCTACAAAATCATTGCTAAAGTTTTGGTTAATCGGATGAAACATACCATTCCTTTTTGCATCAGTTCAAATCAAGCTGCTTTTGTTCAGGGACGTAATATTACAGATAATATCCTTATTGCCCACGAAATTATTCATTCCATTAATACTGGTACCTCAAAATCCTCCAAAGGTGCGGCTCTTAAACTTGACATGGAAAAAGCCTTTGACAGAGTCGAGTGGTCATTCCTCGAAAATGTCATGACCAGCATGGGGTTTGCCTCATCCTGGGTCTCTCTCATAATGAGATGCATCTCATCAGTTTCCGTTACAGTCAAGATAAACAATTCTTTCTCCCCTTTGTTTCGACCTCAAAGGGGCCTCCGCCAAGGTGACCCTTTATCCCCTTTTCTTTTTCTTTTTTGTACCCAAGGGCTCTCAGCCTTCTTGGCCGATGCCAAACAACAAGGCCTGCTTCCAGGTTTAGGAGCCTGTAAACATGGGCCCAAGGTTAACCATCTTCTGTTTGCAGATGACTGCATAGTTTTCATTAATTCAAATCCTCATGAAGCAGCTCACCTCAAGTTGGCTCTACAAACTTACGCATCAGCCTCAGGGCAAGCAGTTAACTTCGAGAAATCTACTATCTTTTACAATCCTCGCACTCCTACTTCCACCCGTCAAACTATCAATTCCTATCTTCAAGTACGTGAGGTCTCCAATCCTGGGGTCTATTTAGGGGTACCTCTTCTTATTGGTAAAAATAAGACTCTTGCTTTAGGGTTTATACGAGATAAAGTTCATGATAGATTATCTACCTGGGACAAACAACTTCTCTCCTTCAGTGGTAGGGAAATTTTTATTAAAGCCGTTTTACAATCTTTACCTCAATATGTCATGTCCTGTTATCTCTTACCTCAAAACATTATTGATGATATGACATCTGCCATTCGCCGATATTGGTGGTCTGGAAAATCTAATAAAAAAGGTTGGCACCTGCTCCCATGGGACCAGGTATGTCTGCCTAAATCTGTTGGTGGCATGGGTTTTCGAGACCTCAATAATTTTAATATAGCTCTTCTTGGCAAACAACTCTGGCAACTCATATGCGAACCTGACTCCCTTCTGGGAGAAATCTATAAATTTAAATACTTTCCAACAGGTAATATCCTTCATGCCTCTCGGCCTTCACGAGGTTCTTTTGCTTGGCAAGGTCTCTATAACGCTATGCAACACCTATTTGACAGTTTTCTCTATCGCCCGGGTATCAACAGTAATATACGCATCCATCATGATAATTGGGGAGGCTCCTCGACTGTCCACCTCTATGGGGACTATGAACTCTCGGAGGAAGTCCATATTCGATGTAGAGATTTTATGATACGCAACCAAGCGGCATGGGACCCTATCAAAGTTCGTGCCTACTTTACCGTGGAGGATGCCAATTCCATTCTTTCAATTCCCATTATTAATGATACGCGTGATACCATCCTCTGGCAACCCAATGATTCTGGTCTCTACTCCGTCAGATCTGGCTATCTTTTCCTGCAACGACCCCCTGAGCCTAGACTTCGTCCCCCCCGTTTTTGGAAATTTCTTGCCAAGCTCAAAGTCTTGCCTAAAGTTAAAACTTTTGGGTGGCGTCTGGGTGCCGATGCCCTGCCTGTTGGGGCTCGCCTTCAGACTTTTGCTCCAGAGTCTGGTCCATGCCCCATTTGTAACTCAGGTACTGAGACAATTCTCCATGCTCTCCGCGACTGTCCGGGTGCCTCGGAAACTCTTAAATTGATTGGTCTACCATCCTCCTTTATCAATAGTTCCGCTGCCTCGGGTCTTCATTGGCTAGAGGAAGGAGCTTCCCTTCTCCCTCCTGATCTGTTCGGCCTTTTCTTAACTACCCTCTGGAATATATGGAATAGACGCAACGACTGGGTCCATAATAACCATCTTCAACCCCCTTGGCTAATTGCTGTCAACTCCATTAGTCTCCATAATGATTTCACTAAGGCTATATCCTCCCCTCCATCATCCATCCCTCCATATCTTCCTCCTCGTTGGAAGCCTCCACCTAGTGGCTTTATAAAAATTAATGTGGATGGAGCTTTTGATCCTTCCACTCGTGCAGCGGCGATTGGTGTTGTCGCTCGGGACGACGAAGGGACGGTTGTCGGTGGCCTGGCTTTTCCGTTGGGCAGTTGTGCTGATGCTATTTCATCCGAAGGGAAAGGTCTTCTCGCCGGCATCAATTTTGCCCGATCTCAAGGTTGGAGCCATCTGATATTCGAAACAGACTGCGCATCCCTAGCAAACAGATTCAACTCTCCTGGGCCAAACCTCTCTCCTCTGGGTCCGATGATTTTGGAGGCTCATACTGCTATGGAGGATTTTTCTATGGTACATGTTCAGTACATTCGCCGAGAGGCAAATTTTGTAGCTCATACGTTGGCTACCCATGCCCTTAGATCCATGTCTTCTTTATCTTTTGGATCTATTTATCCTGAATGTATCAAAAACATTGTACTTGCCGAGGTTTAACCTCGTATAATAATACATCTTGGGTACTCTTTTCCCCTTTTAGGTTCTCTCCTAGCCTTGTGCTTGGGGATTTTAGTAGGGGTTTTTAATGAGGCCCGTTTTCTTCAAAAAAAAAAATTCCAACGGGTCCATTGAAAGGCCCATTTCGACCCGCTCGTCTCAAACCTCTACAAAAAGTACTGCAAAACAAGTTTTAATCAAATTTTAGGAGTTCATGTAATTGATTAGGAGCTTTTCAACACAATTATATTGTAAAACCTCAATTTTTATACTTTTTACTCAGTTAAAATTCCAACGGGTCCGTTGAAAGGCCCATTTAGACATGCTCGTCCGAAACCTCTACAAAAAGGACCGCAAAAAGGTTTTCTTCAAATATTAGGAGTTCAAATAATTGATTAGGAGCTTTTCAAAACAATTATATTGCAAAACTTCAATTTCTGTACTTTTTATTCAGTTAAAATTCCAACGAATCCATTGAAATGCCCATTTCGACATGCTCGTCCGAAACCTCTACAAAAAGTACCGCAAAAATGTTTTATTCAAATATTAGGATTTCAAATAATTGATTAGGAGCTCTTAAAAACAATTATATTGAAAAACCTCAATTTTATACATTTTACTCAGATAAAATTCCAACTGGTCCATTGAAAGGCCCATTTAGACCTGCTCGTCCGAAACCTCTACAAAAAGGACCGCAAAAATGTTTTATTCAAATAATAGGAGTTCAAATAATTGATTAGGAGCTTTTCAACAATATTATGTTGCAAAACCTCAATTTCTGTACTTTTTACAAATTTAAATTTCTAACGGGTCCATTGAAAGGCCCATTTCGACCCGCTCGTCCGAAACCTCTACAAAAAGGACTGCAAAAAAAAGTTTTAATTAAATTTTAGGAGTTCATGTAATTGATTAGGAGCTTTTCAACACAATTATATTGCAAAACCTCAATTTCTGTACTTTTTACTCAGTTAAAATTCCAACGGGTCCATTGAAAGGCCCATTTCGACACGCTCGTCCAAAACCTCTACAAAAAGGACTGCAAAACAAGTTTTAATCAAATTTTAGGAGTTCACGTAATTGATTAGGAGCTTTTCAACAATTATATTGCAAAACCTCATTTTCTGTACTTTTTATTCAGTTAAAATTCCAACGGGTCCATTGAAAGGCCCATTTCGACATGCTCATCCGAAACCTCTACAAAAAGGACCGCAAAACAAGTTTTAATCAAATTTTATTAGTTCATGTAATTGATTAGAAGCTTTTCAACACAATTACATTGCAAAACCTCAATTTCTGTACTTTTTACTCAGTTAAAATTCCAACGGGTCTATTGCAAGGCCCATTTAGACCTGCTCGTCCGAAACCTCTACAAAAAGGACCGCAAAAATGTTTTATTCTAATATTAGGAGTTCAAATAATTGATTAGGAGCTTTTAAACACAATTATATTGAAAAACCGCAATTTCTGTACTTTTTACTCAGTTAAAATTCCAACGGGTCCATTGAAAGGCCCATTTCGACCCGCTCGTCCGAATACTCTACAAAAAGGATTGCAAAACAAGTTTTAATCAAATTTTAGGAGTTCATGTAATTGATTCGGTGCTTTTCAACACAATTATATTGTAAAACCTCAATTTCTGTACTTTTTACTCAGTTAAAATTCCAACGGGTCCATTGAAAGGCCCATTTAGACTTGCTCGTCTGAAACCTCTACAAAAAGGATCGCAAAAACGTTTTATTCAAATATTAGGAGTTCAAATAATTGATTAGGAGCTTTTAAACACAATTATATTGAAAAACCTCAATTTCTGTACTTTTTACTCAGTTAAAATTCCAACGGGTCCATTGAAAGGCCCACTTAGACCTGCTCGTCTGGAACCTCTACAAAAAGGTCCGCAAAAAGGTTTTTTTCAAATATTAGGAGTTCAAATAATTGATTAGGAGCTTTTCAACACAATTATATTGCAAAACCTCAATTTTTGTACTTTTTATTCAGTTAAAATTCCAACGAATCCATTGAAAGGCCCATTTCGACCTGCTCGTCCGAAACCTCTACAAAAAGGACCGCAAAAATGTTTTATTCAAATATTAGGATTTCAAATAATTTATTAGGAGCTCTTAAAAACAATTATATTGAAAAACCTCAATTTTATACATTTTACTCAGATAAAATTCCAATTGGTCCATTGAAAGGCCCATTTAGACCTGCTCGTCCGAAACCTCAACAAAAAGGACCGCAAAAATTTTTTATTCAAATAAGAGTAGTTCAAATAATTGATTAGGAGCTTTTATACACAATTATATTGCAAAACCTCAATTTTTGTACTTTTTACAAATATAAAATTCTAACGGGTCCATTGAAAGGCCCATTTCGACCTGCTCGTCCGAAACCTCTACAAAAAGGACTGCAAAACAAGTTTTAATCAAATTTTAGGAGTTCATGTAATTGATTAGGAGCTTTTCAACACAATTATATTACAAAACCTCATTTTCTGTACTTTTTATTCAGTTAAAATTCCAACGGGTCCATTGAAAGGCCCATTTCGACCCGCTCATCCGAAACCTCTACAAAAAGGACCGCAAAACAAGTTTTAATCAAATTTTAGGAGTTCATGTAATTGATTAGAAGCTTTTCAACACAATTACATTGCAAAACCTCAATTTCTGTACTTTTTACTCAGTTAAAATTCCAACGGGTCCAGTGAAAGGCCCATTTAGACCTGCTCGTCCGAAACCTCTACAAAAAGGACCGCAAAAATGTTTTATTCAAATATTAGGAGTTCAAATAATTGATTAGGAGCTTTTAAACACAATTATATTGAAAAACCACAATTTCTGTACTTTTTACTCAGTTAAAATTCCAACGGGTCCATTGAAAGGCCCATTTCGACACGCTCGTCCAAAACCTCTACAAAAAGGACTGCAAAACAAGTTTTAATCAAATTTTAGGAGTTCACGTAATTGATTAGGAGCTTTTCAACAATTATATTGCAAAACCTCATTTTCTGTACTTTTTATTCAGTTAAAATTCCAACGGGTCCATTGAAAGGCCCATTTCGACATGCTCATCCGAAACCTCTACAAAAAGGACCGCAAAACAAGTTTTAATCAAATTTTATTAGTTCATGTAATTGATTAGAAGCTTTTCAACACAATTACATTGCAAAACCTCAATTTCTGTACTTTTTACTCAGTTAAAATTCCAACGGGTCTATTGCAAGGCCCATTTAGACCTGCTCGTCCGAAACCTCTACAAAAAGGACCGCAAAAATGTTTTATTCTAATATTAGGAGTTCAAATAATTGATTAGGAGCTTTTAAACACAATTATATTGAAAAACCGCAATTTCTGTACTTTTTACTCAGTTAAAATTCCAACGGGTCCATTGAAAGGCCCATTTCGACCCGCTCGTCCGAATACTCTACAAAAAGGATTGCAAAACAAGTTTTAATCAAATTTTAGGAGTTCATGTAATTGATTCGGTGCTTTTCAACACAATTATATTGTAAAACCTCAATTTCTGTACTTTTTACTCAGTTAAAATTCCAACGGGTCCATTGAAAGGCCCATTTAGACTTGCTCGTCTGAAACCTCTACAAAAAGGATCGCAAAAACGTTTTATTCAAATATTAGGAGTTCAAATAATTGATTAGGAGCTTTTAAACACAATTATATTGAAAAACCTCAATTTCTGTACTTTTTACTCAGTTAAAATTCCAACGGGTCCATTGAAAGGCCCACTTAGACCTGCTCGTCTGGAACCTCTACAAAAAGGTCCGCAAAAAGGTTTTTTTCAAATATTAGGAGTTCAAATAATTGATTAGGAGCTTTTCAACACAATTATATTGCAAAACCTCAATTTTTGTACTTTTTATTCAGTTAAAATTCCAACGAATCCATTGAAAGGCCCATTTCGACCTGCTCGTCCGAAACCTCTACAAAAAGGACCGCAAAAATGTTTTATTCAAATATTAGGATTTCAAATAATTGATTAGGAGCTCTTAAAAACAATTATATTGAAAAACCTCAATTTTATACATTTTACTCAGATAAAATTCCAATTGGTCCATTGAAAGGCCCATTTAGACCTGCTCGTCCGAAACCTCTACAAAAAGGACCGCAAAATTTTTTTATTCAAATAAGAGTAGTTCAAATAATTGATTAGGAGCTTTTATACACAATTATATTGCAAAACCTCAATTTTTGTACTTTTTACAAATTTAAAATTCTAACGGGTCCATTGAAAGGCCCATTTCGACCTGCTCGTCCGAAACCTCTACAAAAAGGACTGCAAAACAAGTTTTAATCAAATTTTAGGAGTTCATGTAATTGATTAGGAGCTTTTCAACACAATTATATTACAAAACCTCATTTTCTGTACTTTTTATTCAGTTAAAATTCCAACGGGTCCATTGAAAGGCCCATTTCGACCCGCTCATCCGAAACCTCTACAAAAAGGACCGCAAAACAAGTTTTAATCAAATTTTAGGAGTTCATGTAATTGATTAGAAGCTTTTCAACACAATTACATTGCAAAACCTCAATTTCTGTACTTTTTACTCAGTTAAAATTCCAACGGGTCCAGTGAAAGGCCCATTTAGACCTGCTCGTCCGAAACCTCTACAAAAAGGACCGCAAAAATGTTTTATTCAAATATTAGGAGTTCAAATAATTGATTAGGAGCTTTTAAACACAATTATATTGAAAAACCAAAATTTCTGTACTTTTTACTCAGTTAAAATTCCAACGGGTCCATTGAAAGGCCCATTTCGACCTGCTCGTCTCAAACCTCTACAAAAAGTACTGCAAAACAAGTTTTAATCAAATTTTAGGAGTTCATGTAATTGATTAGGAGCTTTTCAACACAATTATATTGTAAAACCTCAATTTTTATACTTTTTACTCAGTTAAAATTCCAACGGGTCCGTTGAAAGGCCCATTTAGACATGCTCGTCCGAAACCTCTACAAAAAGGACCGCAAAAAGGTTTTCTTCAAATATTAGGAGTTCAAATAATTGATTAGGAGCTTTTCAAAACAATTATATTGCAAAACTTCAATTTCTGTACTTTTTATTCAGTTAAAATTCCAACGAATCCATTGAAATGCCCATTTCGACATGCTCGTCCGAAACCTCTACAAAAAGTACCACAAAAATGTTTTATTCAAATATTAGGATTTCAAATAATTGATTAGGAGCTCTTAAAAACAATTATATTGAAAAACCTCAATTTTATACATTTTACTCAGATAAAATTCCAACTGGTCCATTGAAAGGCCCATTTAGACCTGCTCGTCCGAAACCTCTACAAAAAGGACCGCAAAAATGTTCTATTCAAATAATAGGAGTTCAAATAATTGATTAGGAGCTTTTCAACAATATTATGTTGCAAAACCTCAATTTCTGTACTTTTTACAAATTTAAATTTCTAACGGGTCCATTGAAAGGCCCATTTCGACCCGCTCGTCCGAAACCTCTACAAAAAGGACTGCAAAAAAAAGTTTTAATTAAATTTTAGGAGTTCATGTAATTGATTAGGAGCTTTTCAACACAATTATATTGCAAAACCTCAATTTCTGTACTTTTTACTCAGTTAAAATTCCAACGGGTCCATTGAAAGGCCCATTTCGACACGCTCGTCCAAAACCTCTACAAAAAGGACTGCAAAACAAGTTTTAATCAAATTTTAGGAGTTCACGTAATCTATTAGGAGCTTTTCAACAATTATATTGCAAAACCTCATTTTCTGTACTTTTTATTCAGTTAAAATTCCAACGGGTCCATTGAAAGGCCCATTTCGACATGCTCATCCGAAACCTCTACAAAAAGGACCGCAAAACAAGTTTTAATCAAATTTTATTAGTTCATGTAATTGATTAGAAGCTTTTCAACACAATTACATTGCAAAACCTCAATTTCTGTACTTTTTACTCAGTTAAAATTCCAACGGGTCTATTGCAAGGCCCATTTAGACCTGCTCGTCCGAAACCTCTACAAAAAGGACCGCAAAAATGTTTTATTCTAATATTAGGAGTTCAAATAATTGATTAGGAGCTTTTAAACACAATTATATTGAAAAACCGCAATTTCTGTACTTTTTACTCAGTTAAAATTCCAACGGGTCCATTGAAAGGCCCATTTCGACCCGCTCGTCCGAATACTCTACAAAAAGGATTGCAAAACAAGTTTTAATCAAATTTTAGGAGTTCATGTAATTGATTCGGTGCTTTTCAACACAATTATATTGTAAAACCTCAATTTCTGTACTTTTTACTCAGTTAAAATTCCAACGGGTCCATTGAAAGGCCCATTTAGACTTGCTCGTCTGAAACCTCTACAAAAAGGATCGCAAAAACGTTTTATTCAAATATTAGGAGTTCAAATAATTGATTAGGAGCTTTTAAACACAATTATATTGAAAAACCTCAATTTCTGTACTTTTTACTTAGTTAAAATTCCAACGGGTCCATTGAAAGGCCCACTTAGACCTGCTCGTCTGGAACCTCTACAAAAAGGTCCGCAAAAAGGTTTTTTTCAAATATTAGGAGTTCAAATAATTGATTAGGAGCTTTTCAACACAATTATATTGCAAAACCTCAATTTTTGTACTTTTTATTCAGTTAAAATTCCAACGAATCCATTGAAAGGCCCATTTCGACCTGCTCGTCCGAAACCTCTACAAAAAGGACCGCAAAAATGTTTTATTCAAATATTAGGATTTCAAATAATTTATTAGGAGCTCCTAAAAACAATTATATTGAAAAACCTCAATTTTATACATTTTACTCAGATAAAATTCCAATTGGTCCATTGAAAGGCCCATTTAGACCTGCTCGTCCGAAACCTCTACAAAAAGGACCGCAAAATTTTTTTATTCAAATAAGAGTAGTTCAAATAATTGATTAGGAGCTTTTATACACAATTATATTGCAAAACCTCAATTTTTGTACTTTTTACAAATATAAAATTCTAACGGGTCCATTGAAAGGCCCATTTCGACCTGCTCCTCCGAAACCTCTACAAAAAGGACTGCAAAACAAGTTTTAATCAAATTTTAGGAGTTCATGTAATTGATTAGGAGCTTTTCAACACAATTATATTACAAAACCTCATTTTCTGTACTTTTTATTCAGTTAAAATTCCAACGGGTCCATTGAAAGGCCCATTTCGACCCGCTCATCCGAAACCTCTACAAAAAGGACCGCAAAACAAGTTTTAATCAAATTTTAGGAGTTCATGTAATTGATTAGAAGCTTTTCAACACAATTACATTGCAAAACCTCAATTTCTGTACTTTTTACTCAGTTAAAATTCCAACGGGTCCAGTGAAAGGCCCATTTAGACCTGCTCGTCCGAAACCTCTACAAAAAGGACCGCAAAAATGTTTTATTCAAATATTAGGAGTTCAAATAATTGATTAGGAGCTTTTAAACACAATTATATTGAAAAACCAAAATTTCTGTACTTTTTACTCAGTTAAAATTCCAACGGGTCCATTGAAAGGCCCATTTCGACCCGCTCGTCTCAAACCTCTACAAAAAGTACTGCAAAACAAGTTTTAATCAAATTTTAGGAGTTCATGTAATTGATTAGGAGCTTTTCAACACAATTATATTGTAAAACCTCAATTTTTATACTTTTTACTCAGTTAAAATTCCAACGGGTCCGTTGAAAGGCCCATTTAGACATGCTCGTCCGAAACCTCTACAAAAAGGACCGCAAAAAGGTTTTCTTCAAATATTAGGAGTTCAAATAATTGATTAGGAGCTTTTCAAAACAATTATATTGCAAAACTTCAATTTCTGTACTTTTTATTCAGTTAAAATTCCAACGAATCCATTGAAATGCCCATTTCGACATGCTCGTCCGAAACCTCTACAAAAAGTACCGCAAAAATGTTTTATTCAAATATTAGGATTTCAAATAATTGATTAGGAGCTCTTAAAAACAATTATATTGAAAAACCTCAATTTTATACATTTTACTCAGATAAAATTCCAACTGGTCCATTGAAAGGCCCATTTAGACCTGCTCGTCCGAAACCTCTACAAAAAGGACCGCAAAAATGTTTTATTCAAATAATAGGAGTTCAAATAATTGATTAGGAGCTTTTCAACAATATTATGTTGCAAAACCTCAATTTCTGTACTTTTTACAAATTTAAATTTCTAACGGGTCCATTGAAAGGCCCATTTCGACCCGCTCGTCCGAAACCTCTACAAAAAGGACTGCAAAAAAAAGTTTTAATTAAATTTTAGGAGTTCATGTAATTGATTAGGAGCTTTTCAACACAATTATATTGCAAAACCTCAATTTCTGTACTTTTTACTCAGTTAAAATTCCAACGGGTCCATTGAAAGGCCCATTTCGACACGCTCGTCCAAAACCTCTACAAAAAGGACTGCAAAACAAGTTTTAATCAAATTTTAGGAGTTCACGTAATCTATTAGGAGCTTTTCAGCAATTATATTGCAAAACCTCATTTTCTGTACTTTTTATTCAGTTAAAATTCCAACGGGTCCATTGAAAGGCCCATTTCGACATGCTCATCCGAAACCTCTACAAAAAGGACCGCAAAACAAGTTTTAATCAAATTTTATTAGTTCATGTAATTGATTAGAAGCTTTTCAACACAATTACATTGCAAAACCTCAATTTCTGTACTTTTTACTCAGTTAAAATTCCAACGGGTCTATTGCAAGGCCCATTTAGACCTGCTCGTCCGAAACCTCTACAAAAAGGACCGCAAAAATGTTTTATTCTAATATTAGGAGTTCAAATAATTGATTAGGAGCTTTTAAACACAATTATATTGAAAAACCGCAATTTCTGTACTTTTTACTCAGTTAAAATTCCAACGGGTCCATTGAAAGGCCCATTTCGACCCGCTCGTCCGAATACTCTACAAAAAGGATTGCAAAACAAGTTTTAATCAAATTTTAGGAGTTCATGTAATTGATTCGGTGCTTTTCAACACAATTATATTGTAAAACCTCAATTTTTATACTTTTTACTCAGTTAAAATTCCAACGGGTCCGTTGAAAGGCCCATTTAGACATGCTCGTCCGAAACCTCTACAAAAAGGACCGCAAAAAGGTTTTCTTCAAATATTAGGAGTTCAAATAATTGATTAGGAGCTTTTCAACACAATTATATTGCAAAACTTCAATTTCTGTACTTTTTATTCAGTTAAAATTCCAACGAATCCATTGAAAGGCCCATTTCGACATGCTCGTCCGAAACCTCTACAAAAAGTACCGCAAAAATGTTTTATTCAAATATTAGGATTTCAAATAATTGATTAGGAGCTCTTAAAAACAATTATATTGAAAAACCTCAATTTTATACATTTTACTCAGATAAAATTCCAACTGGTCCATTAAAAGGCCCATTTAGACCTGCTTGTCCGAAACCTCTAAAAAAGGACCGCAAAAATGTTTTATTCAAATAAGAGGAGTTCAAATAATTGATTAGGAGCTTTTCAACACTATTATATTGCAAAACCTCAATTTCTGAACTTTTTACAAATTTAAAATTCCAACGAGTCCATTGAAAGGCCCATTTCGACCCGCTCGTCCGAAACCTCTACAAAAAGGACTGCAAAACAAGTTTTAATCAAATTTTAGGAGTTCATGTAATTATTTTTGGAGCTTTTCAACACAATTATATTGCAAAACCTCAATTTCTGTACTTTTTACTCACTTAAAATTCCAACGGGTCCATTGAAAGGCCCATTTCGACCCGCTCGTCCGAGACCTCTACAAAAAGGACTGCAAAACAAGTTTTAATCAAATTTTAGGAGTTCACGTAATTGACTAGGAGCTTTTCAACACAATTATATTGCAAAACCTCATTTTCTGTACTTTTTATATAGTTAAAATTCCAACGGGTCCATTGAAAGGCCCATTTCCACCCGCTCATCCGAAACCTCTACAAAAAGGACCGCAAAACAAGTTTTAATCAAATTTTAGGAGTTCATGTAATTGATTAGAAGCTTTTCAACACAATTACATTGCAAAACCTCAATTTCTGTACTGTTTACTTAGTTAAAATTCCAACGGGTCCATTGAAAGGCCCATTTAGACCTGCTCGTCCGAAACCTCTACAAAAAGGACCGCAAAAATGTTTTATTCAAATATTAGGAGTTCAAATAATTGATTAGGAGCTTTTAAACACAATTATATTGAAAAACCGCAATTTCTGTACTTTTTACTTAGTTAAAATTCCAACGGGTCCATTGAAAGGCCCATTTCGACCCGCTCGTCCGAATACTCTACAAAAAGGATTGCAAAACAAGTTTAATCAAATTTTAGGAGTTCATGTAATTGATTAGGTGCTTTTCAACACAATTATATTGAAAATCCTCAATTTTATACTTTTTACTCAGATAAAATTCCAACGGGTCCATTGAAAGGCCCACTTAGACCTGCTCGTCCGAAACCTCTACAAAAAGGACCGCAAAATGGTTTTCTTCAAATATTAGGAGTTCAAATAATTGATTAGGAGCTTTTCAACACAATTATATTGCAAAACCTCAATTTCAGTACTTTTTATTCAGTTAAAATTCCAACGGGTCCATTGAAAGGTCCATTTCGACCTGCTCGTCCGAAACCTCTACAAAAAGGACCGCAAAAATGTTTTATTCAAATATTAGGAGTTCAAATAATTGATTAAGAGCTTTTAAAAACAATTATATTGAAAAACCGCAATTTCTGTACTTTTTACTCAGTTAAAATTCCAACGGGTCCATTGAAAGGCCCATTTCGACCCGCTCGTCTGAAACCTCTACAAAAAGGACTGCAAAACAAGTTTTAATCAAATTTCAGGAGTTCATGTAATTGATTAGGAGCTTTTCAACACAATTATTTGTAAAACCTCAATTTCTGTACTTTTTACTCAGTTAAAATTCCAACGGGTCCATTGAGAGGCCCATTTAGACCTGCTCGTCCGAAACCTCTACAAAAAGGACCGCAAAAAGGTTTTCTTCAAATATTAGGAGTTCAAATAATTGATTAGGAGCTTTTCAACACAATTATATTGCAAAACCTCAATTTCTGTACTTTTTTTTCAGTTAAAATTCCAACGAATCCATTGAAAGGCCCATTTCGACCTGCTGGTCCGAAACCTCTACAAAAAGGACCGCAAAAATGTTTTATTCAAATATTAGGATTTCAAATAATTGATTAGGAGCTCTTAAAAACAATTATATTGAAAAACCTCAATTTTATACATTTTACTCAGATAAAATTCCAACTGGTCCATTGAAAGGCCCATATAGACCTGCTCGTCCGAAACCTCTACAAAAAGGACCGCAAAAATGTTTTTTTCAAATAAGAGGAGTTCAAATAATTGATTAGGAGCTTTTCAACACAATTATATTGCAAAACCTAAATTTCTGTACTTTTTACAAATTTAAAATTCCAACGGGTCCATTGAAAGGCCCATTTCGTCCCGC
Organism: Hibiscus tridactylites; assembly: GCA_958450335.1. Lineage (NCBI taxonomy): Eukaryota > Viridiplantae > Streptophyta > Magnoliopsida > Malvales > Malvaceae > Hibiscus > Hibiscus tridactylites. The sequence goes on from CAUDLX010000213.1 coordinate 168,528, forward strand.
TCGTCCGAAACCTCTACAAAAAGGACTGCAAAACAAGTTTAATCAAATTATAGGAGTTCATGTAATTGATTAGGAGCTTTTCAACACAATTATATTGCAAAACCTCATTTTCTGTACTTTTTATTCAGTTAAAATTCCAACGGGTCCATTGAAAGGCCCATTTCGACCCGCTCATCCGAAACCTCTACAAAAAGGACCGCAAAACAAGTTTTAATCAAATTTTAGGAGTTCATGTAATTGATTAGAAGCTTTTCAACACAATTACATTGCAAAACCTCAATTTCTGTACTTTTTACTCAGTTAAAATTCCAACGGGTCCAGTGAAAGGTCCATTTAGACCTGCTCATCCGAAACCTCTACAAAAAGGACCGCAAAACAAGTTTTAATCAAATTTTAGGAGTTCATGTAATTGATTAGAAGCATTTCAACACAATTACATTGCAAAACCTCAATTTCTGTACTTTTTACTCAGTTAAAATTCCAACGGGTCCAGTGAAAGGCCCATTTAGACCTGCTCGTCCGAAACCTCTACAAATAGGACCGCAAAAATGTTTTATTCAAATATTAGGAGTTCAAATAATTGATTAGGAGCTTTTAAATTCAATTATATTGAAAAATCGCAATTTCTGTACTTTTTACTCAGTTAAAATTCCAACGGGTCCATTGAAAGGCCCATTTCGACCCGCTCGTCTCAAACCTCTACAAAAAGGACTGCAAAACAAGTTTTAATCAAATTTTAGGAGTTCATGTAATTGTTTAGGAGCTTTTCAACACAAATATATTGTAAAACCTCAATTTCTGAACTTTTTACTCAGTTAAAATTCCAACGGGTCCATTGAAAGGCCCATTTAGACCTGCTCGTCCGAAACCTCTACAAAAAGGACCGCAAAAAGGTTTTCTTCAAATATTAGGAGTTCAAATAATTGATTAGGAGCTTTTCAACACAATTATATTGCAAAACCTCAATTTATGTACTTTTTATTCAGTTAAAATTCCAACGGGTCCATTGAAAGGCCCATTTCGACCCGCCTGTCCGAAACCTCTATAAAAAGGACTACAAAACAAGTTTTAATCAAATTTTAGGAGTTCATGTAATTGATTAGGAGCTTTTCAACACAATTATATTGCAAAACCTCAATTTCTGTACTTTTTACTCAGTTAAAATTCCAACGGGTCCATTGAAATGCCCATTTCGACCTGCTCGTCCGAAACCTCTACAAAAAGGACCGAAAAAAATGTTTTATTCAAATATTAGGAGTTCAAATAATTGATTAGGAGCTCTTAAAAACAATTATATTGAAAAACCTCAATTTTATACTTTTTACTCAGATAAAATTCCAACAGGTCCATTGAAAGGCTCATTTAGACCTGCTCGTCCGAAACCTCTACAAAAAGGACCGCAAAAAGGTTTTATTCAAATATTAGGAGTTAAAATAATTGATTAGGAGCTTTTCAACACAATTATATTGCAAAACCTTAACTTCTGTACTTTTTACTTAGTTAAAATTCCAACGGTTCCTTTGAAAGGCCCATTTCAGCCCGCTCTTCCGAAACCTCTACAAAAAGGACTGCAAAACAAGTTTTAATCAAATTTTAGGAGTCCATGTAATTAATTAGGAGCTTTTCAACACAATTATATTGCAAAACCTCAATTTATGTACTTTTTACTCAGTTAAAATTCCAACGGGTCCATTGAAAGGCCCATTTAGACTTGCTCGTACGAAACCTCTACAAAAAGGACCGCAAAAATGTTTTATTCAAATATTAGGAGTTCAAATTATTGATTAGGAGATTTTAAACACAATTATTTTGAAAAACATCAATTTTATACTTTTTACTCAGATAAAATTCCAACGGGTTTATTGAAAGGCCCATTTAGAACTACTCGTCCGAAACCACTACAAAAAGGACCGCAAAAAGGTTTTCTTCAATTATTAGGAGTTCAAATAATTGATTAAGAGCTTTTCAACACAATTATATTGCAAAACCTCAATTTCTGTACTTTTTACTCAGTTAAAATTCCAACGGGTCCATTGAAAGGCCCATTTCGACCTGCTCGTCTAAAACCTCTACAAAACGGACCGCAAAAATGTTTTAGACAAATATTAGGAGTTCAAATAATTGATTAGGAGCTTTTAAACACAATTATATTGAAAAACCTAAATTTAATACTTTTTACTCAGATAAAATTCCAACGGGTCCATTGAAAGGCCCATTTCGACCCGCTCGTCCGAAACCTCTACAAAAAGGACTGCAAAACAAGTTTTAATCAAATTTTAGGAGTTCACGTAATTGATTAGAAGCTTTGCAACACAATTACATTGCAAAACCTCAATTTCTGTACTTTTTACTCATTTAAAATTCCAATGGGTCCATTGAAAGGCCCATTTAGACCTACTTGTCCGAAACCTCTACAAAAAGGACCGCAAAAATGTTTTATTCAAATATTAGGAGTTCAAATAATTGAGTAGGAGCTTTAAAACAAAATTATATTGCAAAACCTCAATTTTATACTTTTTACTCAGATAAAATTCCAACAGGTCCATTGAAAGGCCCATTTCGACCCGCTCGTCTGAAACCTCTACAAAAATGACTGCAAAACAAGTTTTAATCAAATTTTAGGAGTTCATGTAATTGATTAGGAGCTTTTCAACACAATTATATTGCAAAACCTCAATTTATGTACTTTTTACTCAGTAAAAATTCCAACGGGTCCATTGAAAGGCCCATTTCAACCCGCTCGTCTGAAACCTCTACAAAAAGGACTGCAAAACAAGTTTTAATCAAATTTTAGGAGTTCATGTAATTGATTAGGAGCTTTTCAACACAATTATATTGCAAAACCTCAATTTATTACTTTTTACTCAGATAAAATTCCAACGGGTCCATTGAAAGGCCCATTTCGACCCGCTCGTCCGAAACCTCTACAAAAAGGACTGGAAAACAAGTTTTAATCAAATTTTAGGAGTTCACGTAATTGATTAGAAGCTTTGCAACACAATTACATTGCAAAACCTCAATTTCTGTACTTTTTACTCATTTAAAATTCCAATGGGTCCATTGAAAGGCCCATTTAGACCTACTTGTCCGAAACCTCTACAAAAAGGACCGCAAAAATGTTTTATTCAAATATTAGGAGTTCAAATAATTGAGTAGGAGCTTTAAAACAAAATTATATTGCAAAACCTCAATTTTATACTTTTTACTCAGATAAAATTCCAACAGGTCCATTGAAAGGCCCATTTCGACCCGCTCGTCTGAAACCTCTACAAAAATGACTGCAAAACAAGTTTTAATCAAATTTTAGGAGTTCATGTAATTGATTAGGAGCTTTTCAACACAATTATATTGCAAAACCTCAATTTATGTACTTTTTACTTAGTTAAAATTCCAACGGGTCCATTGAAAGGCCCATTTCAACCCGCTCGTCTGAAACCTCTACAAAAAGGACTGCAAAACAAGTTTTAATCAAATTTTAGGAGTTCATGTAATTGATTAGGAGCTTTTCAACACAATTATATTGCAAAACCTCAATTTATTACTTTTTACTCAGATAAAATTCCAACGGGTCCATTGAAAGGCCCATTTCGACCCGCTCGTCCGAAACCTCTACAAAAAGGACTGCAAAACAAGTTTTAATCAAATATTATGAGTTCAAATAATTGATTAGGAGCTTTTGAACACAATTATATTGCAAAACCGCAATTTCTGTACTTTTTACTCAGTTAAAATTCCAACGGGTCCATTGAAAGGCCCATTTCTACCCGCTCGTCCGAAACCTCTACAAAAAGGACCGCAAAACAAGTTTTAATCAAATATTAGGAGTTAAAATAATTGATTAGGATCTTTTCAACACAATTATATTGCAAAACCGCAATTTCTGTACTTTTTACTCATTTAAAATTCCAACGGGTCCATTGAAAGGCTCATTTCGACCCGCTCGTCCGAAACCTCTACAAAAAGGACTGCAAAACAAGTTTTAATCAAATTTTAGGAGTTCATGTAATTGATTAGGATCTTTTCAACACAATTATATTGCAAAACCTCAATTTCTGTACTTTTTACTTAGTTAAAATTCCAACGGGTCCATTGAAAGGCCCATTTAGATCTGCTCGTCCGAAACCTCTACAAAAAGGACCGCAAAAATGTTTTATTCAAATATTAGGAGTTCATATAATTGATTAGGAGCTTTTAAACACAATTTTATTGAAAAACCTCAATTTTGTACTTTTTACTCAGAAAAATTCCAACGGGTCCATTGAAAGGCCATTTCGACCTGCTCGTCCGAAACCTCTACAAAAAGGACCATAAAAAGTTTTTTTTTTTTAAATATTAGGAGTTCAAATAATTGATTAGGAGCTTTTCAACACAATAATATTGCAAAACCTCAATTTCTGTACTTTTTACTCAGTTAAAATTCCAATGGGTCCATTGAAAGGCCCATTTAGACCTACTTGTCCGAAACCTCTACAAAAAGGACTGCAAAAATGTTTTATTCAAATATTAGGAGTTCAAATAATTGAGTAGGAGCTTTAAAACAAAATTATATTGCAAAACCTCAATTTTATACTTTTTACTCAGATAAAATTCCAACAGGTCCATTGAAAGGCCCATTTCGACCCGCTCGTCTGAAACCTCTACAAAAATGACTGCAAAACAAGTTTTAATCAAATTTTAGGAGTTCATGTAATTGATTAGGAGCTTTTCAACACAATTATATTGCAAAACCTCAATTTATGTACTTTTTACTCAGTAAAAATTCCAACGGGTCCATTGAAAGGCCCATTTCAACCCGCTCGTCCGAAACCTCTACAAAAAGGACTGCAAAACAAGTTTTAATCAAATTTTAGGAGTTCATGTAATTGATTAGGAGCTTTTCAACACAATTATATTGCAAAACCTCAATTTATTACTTTTTACTCAGATAAAATTGCAACGGGTCCATTGAAAGGCCCATTTCGACCCGCTCGTCCGAAACCTCTACAAAAAGGACTGCAAAACAAGTTTTAATCAAATATTATGAGTTCAAATAATTGATTAGGTGCTTTTGAACACAATTATATTGCAAAACCGCAATTTCTGTACTTTTTACTCAGTTAAAATTCCAACGGGTCCACTGAAAGGCCCATTTCTACCCGCTCGTCCGAAACCTCTACAAAAAGGACCGCAAAACAAGTTTTAATCAAATATTAGGAGTTAAAATAATTGATTAGGATCTTTTCAGCACAATTATATTGCAAAACCGCAATTTCTGTACTTTTTACTCATTTAAAATTCCAACGGGTCCATTGAAAGGCTCATTTCGACCGGCTCTTCCGAAACCTCTACAAAAAGGACTGCAAAACAAGTTTTAATCAAATTTTAGGAGTTCCTGTAATTGATTAGGATCTTTTCAACACAATTATATTGCAAAAACTCAATTTCTGTACTTTTTACTTAGTTAAAATTCCAACGGGTCCATTGAAAGGCCCATTTAGATCTGCTCGTCCGAAACCTCTACAAAAAGGACCGCAAAAATGTTTTATTCAAATATTAGGAGTTCATATAATTGATTAGGAGCTTTTAAACACAATTTTATTGAAAAACCTCAATTTTATACTTTTTACTCAGAAAAATTCCAACGGGTCCATTGAAAGGCCATTTCGACCTGCTCGTCCGAAACCTCTACAAAAAGGACCATAAAAAGGTTTTTTTTTTTAAATATTAGGAGTTCAAATAATTGATTAGGAGCTTTTCAACACAATTATATTGCAAAACCTCAATTTCTGTACTTTTTACTCAGTTAAAATTCCAATGGGTCCATTGAAAGGCCCATTTAGACCTGCTTGTCCGAAACCTCTACAAAAAGGACTGCAAAAATGTTTTATTCAAATATTAGGAGTTCAAATAATTTATTAGGAGCTTTTCAACACAATTATATTGCAAAACCTCAATTTTTGTACTTTTTACTCATTTAAAATTCCAACGGGTCCATTGAAAGGCCCATTTCGACCTGCTCGTACGAAACCTCTACAAAAATGACCGCAAAACAAGTTTTAATCAAATATTAGGAGTTCAAATAATTGATTAGGATGTTTTTAACACAATTATATTGCAAAACCGCAATTTCTGTACTTTTTACTCAGTTAAAATTCCAACGGGTCCATTGAAAGGCTCATTTCGACCCGCTCGTCCAAAACCTCTACAAAAAGGACTGCAAAACAAGTTTTAATCAAATTTTAGGAGTTCATGTAATTGATTAGGATCTTTTCAACACAATTATATTGCAAAACCTCAATTTCTCTACTTTTTACTCAGTTAAAATTCCAACGGGTCCATTGAAAGACCCATTTAGATCTACTCGTCCGAAACCTCTACAAAAAGGACCGCAAAAATGTTTTATTCAAATATTAGGAGTTCATATAATTGATTAGGAGCTTTTAAACACAATTATATTGAAAAATCTCAATTTTATACTTTGTACTCAGATAAAATTCCAACGGGTCCATTGAAAGGCCCATTTAGACCTGCTCGTCCGAAACCTTTACAAAAAGGACCGCAAAAAGGTTTTATTCAAATATTAGGAGTTCAAATAATTGATTAGGAGCTTTTCAACACAATTATATTGCAAAACCTTAATTTCTGTACTTTTTACTTAGTTAAAATTCCAACGGGTCCATTGAAAGGCCCATTTCAACCCACTCATCCGAAACCTCTACAAAAAGGACTGCAAAACAAGTTTTAATCAAATTTTAGGAGTTCATGTAATTGATTAGGATCTTTTCAACACAATTATATTGCAAAACCTCAATTTCTCTACTTTTTACTCAGTTAAAATTCCAACGGGTCCATTGAAAGGACCATTTAGATCTGCTCGTCCGAAACCTCTACAAAAAGGACCGCAAAAATGTTTTATTCAAATATTAGGAGTTCATATAATTGATTAGGAGCTTTTAAACACAATTATATTGAAAAACCTCAATTTTATACTTTTTACTCAGATAAAATTCCAACGGGTCCATTGAAAGGCCCATTTAGACCTGCTCGTCCGAAAACTCTACAAAAAGGACCGCAAAAAGGTTTTATTCAAATATTAGGAGTTCAAATAATTGATTAAGAGCTTTTCAACACAGTTATATTTCAAAACCTCAATTTCTGTACTTTTTACTCAGTTAAAATTCCAACGGGTCCATTGAAAGGCCCATTTCGGCCTGCTCGTCTGAAACCTCTACAAAAAGGACCGCAAAACAAGTTTTAATCAAATTTTAGGAGTTCATGTAATTGATTAGGAGCTTTTCAACACAATTACATTGCAAAACCTCAATTTCTGTACTTTTTACTCAGTTAAAATTCCAACGGGTCCATTGAAAGGCCCATTTCGACCCGCTCGTCCGAAACCTCTACAAAAAGGACTGCAAAACAAGTTTTAATCAAATATTAGGAGTTCAAATAATTGATTAGGAGCTTTTCAACACAATTATATTGCAAAACCTCAATTTATGTACTTTTTATTCAGTTAAAATTCCAATGGGTCCATTGAAAGGCCCATTTCGACCCGCTCGTCCGAAACCTCTACAAAAAGGACTGCAAAACAAGTTTTAATCAAATATTAGGAGTTCAAATAATTGATTAGGAGATTTTCAACACAATTATATTGCAAAACCTCAATTTCTGTACTTTTTACTCAGTTAAAATTCCAACAGGTCCATTGAAAGGCCCATTTCGACCCGCTCGTCCGAAACCTCTAGAAAAAGGACCGCAAAACAAGTTTTAATCAAATTTTAGGAGTTCATGTAATTGATTAGAAGCTTTTCAACACAATTACATTGAAAAACCTCAATTTATGTACTTTTTACTTAGTTAAAATTCCAACGGGTCCATTGAAAGGCCCATTTAGATCTGCTCGTCCGAAACCTCTACAAAAAGGACCACAAAAATGTTTTATTCAAATATTAGGAGTTCAAATAATTGATTAGGAGATTTTCAACACAATTATATTGCAAAACCTCAATTTCTGTACTTTTTACTCAGTTAAAATTCCAACGGGTCCATTGAAAGGCCAATTTAGACCTGCTCGTCCGAAACCTCTACAAAAAGGACCGCAAAAATCTTTTATTCAAATATTAGGAGTTCAAATAATTGATTAGGAGATTTTCAACACAATTATATTGCAAAACCTCAATTTCTGTACTTTTTACTCAGTTAAAATTCCAACGGGTCCATTGAAAGGCCCATTACGACCCGCTCGTCTGAAACCTCTATAAAAAGGACCGCAAAACAAGTTTTAATCAAATTTTAGGAGTTCATGTAATTTATTAGAAGCTTTTCAACACAATTACATTGCAAAACCTCAATTTCTGTACTTTTTACTCAGTTAAAATTCCAACGGGTCCATTAAAAGGCCCATTTCGACCCGCTCGTCTGAAACCTCTGCAAAAAGGACCTCAAAAATGTTTTATTCAAATATTAGGAGTTCAAATAATTGATTAGGAGCTTTTCAACACAATTATATTGCAAAACCTCAATTTCTGTACTTTTTACTCAGTTAAAATTCCAACAGGTCCATCGAAAGGCCCATTTCGACCCGCTCGTCCGAAACCTCTACAAAAGGACTGCAAAACAAGTTTTAATCAAATATTAGGAGTTCAAATAATTGATGAAGAGCATTTCAACACAGTTATATTGCAAAACCTCAATTTCTGTTCTTTTTACTCAGTTAAAATTCCAACGGGTCCATTGAAAGGCCCATTCCAACCCGCTCGTCCGAAACCTCTACAAAAAGGACTGCAAAACAAGTTTTAATCAAATTTTAGGAGTTCATGTAATTGATTAGGAGCTTTTCAACACAATTATATTGAAAAACCTCAGTTTTTGTACTTTTTACTCAGTTAAAATTCCAACGGGTCCATTGAAAGACCCATTTAGATCTACTCGTCCGAAACCTCTACAAAAAGGACCGCAAAAATGTTTTATTCAAATATTAGGAGTTCATATAATTGATTAGGAGCTTTTAAACACAATTATATTGAAAAATCTCAATTTTATACTTTGTACTCAGATAAAATTCCAACGGGTCCATTGAAAGGCCCATTTAGACCTGCTCGTCCGAAACCTTTACAAAAAGGACCGCAAAAAGGTTTTATTCAAATATTAGGAGTTCAAATAATTGATTAGGAGCTTTTCAACACAATTATATTGCAAAACCTTAATTTCTGTACTTTTTACTTAGTTAAAATTCCAACGGGTCCATTGAAAGGCCCATTTCAACCCACTCATCCGAAACCTCTACAAAAAGGACTGCAAAACAAGTTTTAATCAAATTTTAGGAGTTCATGTAATTGATTAGGATCTTTTCAACACAATTATATTGCAAAACCTCAATTTCTCTACTTTTTACTCAGTTAAAATTCCAACGGGTCCATTGAAAGGACCATTTAGATCTGCTCGTCCGAAACCTCTACAAAAAGGACCGCAAAAATGTTTTATTCAAATATTAGGAGTTCATATAATTGATTAGGAGCTTTTAAACACAATTATATTGAAAAACCTCAATTTTATACTTTTTACTCAGATAAAATTCCAACGGGTCCATTGAAAGGCCCATTTAGACCTGCTCGTCCGAAAACTCTACAAAAAGGACCGCAAAAAGGTTTTATTCAAATATTAGGAGTTCAAATAATTGATTAAGAGCTTTTCAACACAGTTATATTTCAAAACCTCAATTTCTGTACTTTTTACTCAGTTAAAATTCCAACGGGTCCATTGAAAGGCCCATTTCGGCCTGCTCGTCTGAAACCTCTACAAAAAGGACCGCAAAACAAGTTTTAATCAAATTTTAGGAGTTCATGTAATTGATTAGGAGCTTTTCAACACAATTACATTGCAAAACCTCAATTTCTGTACTTTTTACTCAGTTAAAATTCCAACGGGTCCATTGAAAGGCCCATTTCGACCCGCTCGTCCGAAACCTCTACAAAAAGGACTGCAAAACAAGTTTTAATCAAATATTAGGAGTTCAAATAATTGATTAGGAGCTTTTCAACACAATTATATTGCAAAACCTCAATTTATGTACTTTTTACTTAGTTAAAATTCCAATGGGTCCATTGAAAGGCCCATTTCGACCCGCTCGTCCGAAACCTCTACAAAAAGGACTGCAAAACAAGTTTTAATCAAATATTAGGAGTTCAAATAATTGATTAGGAGATTTTCAACACAATTATATTGCAAAACCTCAATTTCTGTACTTTTTACTCAGTTAAAATTCCAACAGGTCCATTGAAAGGCCCATTTCGACCCGCTCGTCCGAAACCTCTAGAAAAAGGACCGCAAAACAAGTTTTAATCAAATTTTAGGAGTTCATGTAATTGATTAGAAGCTTTTCAACACAATTACATTGAAAAACCTCAATTTATGTACTTTTTACTTAGTTAAAATTCCAACGGGTCCATTGAAAGGCCCATTTAGATCTGCTCGTCCGAAACCTCTACAAAAAGGACCACAAAAATGTTTTATTCAAATATTAGGAGTTCAAATAATTGATTAGGAGATTTTCAACACAATTATATTGCAAAACCTCAATTTCTGTACTTTTTACTCAGTTAAAATTCCAACGGGTCCATTGAAAGGCCAATTTAGACCTGCTCGTCCGAAACCTCTACAAAAAGGACCGCAAAAATCTTTTATTCAAATATTAGGAGTTCAAATAATTGATTAGGAGATTTTCAACACAATTATATTGCAAAACCTCAATTTCTGTACTTTTTACTCAGTTAAAATTCCAACGGGTCCATTGAAAGGCCCATTACGACCCGCTCGTCTGAAACCTCTATAAAAAGGACCGCAAAACAAGTTTTAATCAAATTTTAGGAGTTCATGTAATTTATTAGAAGCTTTTCAACACAATTACATTGCAAAACCTCAATTTCTGTACTTTTTACTCAGTTAAAATTCCAACGGGTCCATTAAAAGGCCCATTTCGACCCGCTCGTCTGAAACCTCTGCAAAAAGGACCTCAAAAATGTTTTATTCAAATATTAGGAGTTCAAATAATTGATTAGGAGCTTTTCAACACAATTATATTGCAAAACCTCAATTTCTGTACTTTTTACTCAGTTAAAATTCCAACAGGTCCATCGAAAGGCCCATTTCGACCCGCTCGTCCGAAACCTCTACAAAAGGACTGCAAAACAAGTTTTAATCAAATATTAGGAGTTCAAATAATTGATGAAGAGCATTTCAACACAGTTATATTGCAAAACCTCAATTTCTGTTCTTTTTACTCAGTTAAAATTCCAACGGGTCCATTGAAAGGCCCATTCCAACCCGCTCGTCCGAAACCTCTACAAAAAGGACTGCAAAACAAGTTTTAATCAAATTTTAGGAGTTCATGTAATTGATTAGGAGCTTTTCAACACAATTATATTGAAAAACCTCAGTTTTTGTACTTTTTACTCAGTTAAAATTCCAACGGGTCCATTGAAAGGCCCATTTCGACCCGCTCGTCCGAATCCTCTATCACCTTTCCTCTTCTTATTCTGTACTTAAGGCCTCTCGGCTTACTTAGCTGCCGCTCAACAAACTAAAATACTCCCAGGTCTCGGGGCAAGTAAACATGGGCCCAATATCAACCACCTACTTTTTGCTGATGATTGCATTGTATTTATCAATACTAACCGATCTGAAGCGTCCCTCCTGAAAAATGTCCTTCAAACTTATGCCAATGCTTCAGGTCAAGCAGTCAACTTTGAGAAATCAACAATTTTTTATAATCCGCGTACACCAACTGCAACAAGAAATGCAATCAACAGCCTTTTACAAGTACGCGAGGTTTCTAACCCTGGTGTTTACCTAGGCATCCCGCTCCTAATTGAGAAAAATAAAACTGAATCACTAGGTTTTGTACGAGATAAAGTACATGATCGTCTCTCTAGCTAGGACAAACATCTTCTATCCTTTAGTGGTAGAGAGATTTTCATCAAGCTGTTTTACAATCTCTCCCACAGTATGTTATGTCTTGCTATCTTCTACCACATAATATCATCGACGATATGACTACATCAATCCGCCAATACTGGTGGACTGGTAAATCCAACAAAAAAGGTTGGCATATGTTACCGTGGAATCGTATATGTTTACCAAAATCTGCTGGCGGCATGGGTTTCAAGGACTTACACGATTTCAATATCGCTCTCTTGGGTAAGCAAATTTGGAAACTAATCTGTGAACCAGACTCCTTACTAGGACAAATATACCGATCTAAATACTTTCCTGCAGGCAACATCCTGGATGCACCGAAACCTAGTAGGGGCTCCTTTGCCTGGCAAGGTATATATAACGCTCTTCAGCGTCTTTTCCCTGGCTTTCTTCATCGCCCTGGTATAAACAGTAATATCAGAATACACAAAGATATATGGGGAGGGTCTTCCCCGATTGAGCTAACTGGGGATTATGAAATTTCCGATGAATTTCACATTCGATGTCGTGATTTCATGATTCGTAACCAAACTGCCTGGGATACGACAAAGTTAAACAATTACTTCAATCCATTTGATGCCGATGCCATTCTCCGTATTCCCATCATAAATGATCAACGTGATTCAATCCTATGGTCTCCCAATGACTCGGGTATCTACTCAGTTCGCTCTGGATATATTTTCTTACAACGCTCAATATCCCAACCTTCGCCACCAACTCATTTTTGGAAGTTTTTATCCAAAATCAAAGCTTTACCCAAAGTTAAAACTTTTGGCTGGCGAATGGCATCTGATGCTCTACCAGTTGGTTCTAAAATGCAAGCTTTCTCCCCTAGCTCGGGGCTCTGCTCTATCTGTGGTAATCAATCGGAATCGATTCTTCATGCGCTTCGTGACTGCCCTGGGGCATCTGAAGCCCTCCAAATTAGTGGTATCCCTATCTCTCTCTATAAGAGTTTAGCTCCTACACCCTTACAATGGTTAGAGGAAGCAGCCTCTACAATTTCCCCTAATAAATTTGGCCTCTTCCTTACCGTTTTATGGAATATTTGGAACAGACGAAATGATTGGGTTCACAACCACCATCTACAACCTCCATGGCTAATTGCTGTCAACTCAATTAGCTTACATGATGAATTTTGTAAATCTTCAATTTCATCTGATCCACCTCCATCTACATTTTCTAACCCATCTCGTACTCCTCCACCTAATCATATCAAAATTAATGTGGACGGAGCTTTTAACCCTTCAACTCGTGCAGCAGCCGTAGGCGTTGTTGCTCGTGATCCTGCAGGAGCAGTCGTGGGTGGTCTTGCTTTCCCTCTTGGTAGCCGTCAGGACGCTATCACCAGTGAGGGGGAAAGCATCCTTTCTGGTCTCACCTTTGCCCGATCTCAAGGTTGGAATCGTATCTTGATTCGAAACTGACTGCGCCTCTCTCGCGAATAGGATCAACAATCCTGCTCAGGACCTTTCTACTATGGGACCAACTATTCTTCAGATACAAGCTGCTCTTCATGACTTTGTCTTTTCTGCTATTTCCTTTGTACGCCGTGAGGCAAATGTTATAGCCCATACTTTGGCTTCTTTTTCTCTAAATTCTATGACCTCTATGTCATTTGAATCAGATATCCCACATTGTATTCAACATCTTGTAACAAATATTCATTGATTAATAATATTTGGGCACTCTTTTCCCTTTTTAGGGTCCTCTAGCTCTGCTTGAAGGACAGTAGTAGGGGTTTTTAATGAGGCCTTTTCTTCAAAAAAAAATTCCAACGGGTCCATTGAAAGGCCCATTTAGATCTGCTCGTCCGAAACCTCTACAAAAAGGACCACAAAAATGTTTTATTCAAATATTAGGAGTTCAAATAATTGATTAGGAGCTTTGCAACACAATTACATTGCAAAACCTCAATTTCTGTACTTTTTACTCATTTAAAATTCCAATGGGTCCATTGAAAGGCCCATTTAGACCCGCTTTTCAGAAACCTCTACAAAAAGGACCGCAAAAATGTTTTATTCAAATATTAGGAGTTCAAATAATTGAGTAGGAGCTTTAAAACAAAATTATATTCTAAAACCTCAATTTTATACTTTTTACTCAGATAAAATTCCAATAGGTCCATTGAAAGGCCCATTTAGACCTGCTCGTCCGAAACCTCTACAAAAAGGACCACAAAAATGTTTTATTCAAATTAGAGGAGTTCAAATAATTGATTAGGAGCTTTTCAAAACAATTATATTGCAAAACCTCAATTTCTATACTTTTTACAAATTTAAAATTCCAACGGGTGCTTTAAAAGGCCCATTTCGACCCGCTCGTCTGAAACCTCTACAAAAAGGACTGCAAAACAAGTTTTAATCAAATTTTAGGAGTTCATGTAATTGATTAGGAGCTTTACAAAAGAATTGTATTGCAAAACCTCAATTTCTGTACTTTTTACTCAGTTAAAATTCCAACGGGTCCATTGAAAGGCCCATTTCGACCCGCTCGTCCGAAACCTCTACAAAAGGACTGCAAAACAAGTTTTAATCAAATTTTAGGAGTACATGTAATTGATTAGGAGCTTTTCAACACAATTATATTGCAAAACCTCAATTTTTGTACTTTTTACTCAGTTAAAATTCCAACGGGTCTATTAAAAGCCCATTTCGACCCGCTCGTCCGAAACCTCTACAAAAAGGACTGCAAAACAAGTTTTAATCAAATATTAGGAGTTCAAATAATTGATTAGGAGCTTTTGAACACAATTATATTGCAAAACCGCAATTTCTGTACTTTTTACTCAGTTAAAACTCCAACGGGTCCATTGAAAGGCCCATTTCAACCCGCTCGTCCGAAACCTCTACAAAAAGGACCGCAAAACAAGTTTTAATCAAATATTAGGAGTTAAAATAATTGATTAGGATCTTTTCAGCACAATTATATTGCAAAACCGCAATTTCTGTACTTTTTACTCATTTAAAATTCCAACGGGTCCATTGAAAGGCTCATTTCGACCCGCTCGTCCGAAACCTCTACAAAAAGGACTGCAAAACAAGTTTTAATCAAATTTTAGGAGTTCATGTAATTGATTAGGATCTTTTCAACACAATTATATTGCAATACCTCAATTTCTGTACTTTTTACTCAGTTAAAATTCCAACGGGTCCATTGAAAGGCCCATTTAGATCTACTCGTCCGAAACCTCTACAAAAAGGACCGCAAAAATGTTTTATTCAAATATTAGGAGTTCATATAATTGATTAGGAGCTTTTAAACACAATTTTATTGAAAAACCTCAATTTTATACTTTTTACTCAGATAAAATTCCAACGGGTCCATTGAAAGGCCATTTCGACCTGCTCGTCCGAAACCTCTACAAAAAGGACCACAAAAAGGTTTTATTTAAATATTAGGAGTTCAAATAATTGATTAGGAGCTTTTCAACACAATTATAATGCAAAACCTCAATTTCTGTACTTTTTACTCAGTTAAAATTCCAACGGGTCCATAGAAAGGCCCATTTAGACCTGCTCGTCCGAAACCTCTACAAAAAGGACCGCAAAAATGTTTTATTCAAATATTAGGAGTTCAAATAATTGATTAGGAGCTTTTCAACACAATTATATTGCAAAACCTCAATTTTTTTTACTTTTTACTCATTTAAAATTCCAACGGGTCCATTGAAAGGCCCATTTCGACATGCTCGTACGAAACCTCTACAAAAATGACCGCAAAATAAGTTTTAATCAAATATTAGGAGTTCAAATAATTGATTAGGATGTTTTCAACACAATTATATTGCAAAACCGCAATTTCTGTACTTTTTACTCAGTTAAAATTCCAACGGGTCCATTGAAAGGCTCATTTCGACCCGCTCGTCCAAAACCTCTACAAAAAGGACTACAAAACAAGTTTTAATCAAATTTTAGGAGTTCATGTAATTGATTAGGATCTTTTCAACACAATTATATTGAAAAAATTCAATTTCTCTACTTTTTACTCAGTTAAAATTCCAACGGGTCCATTATAAGGCCCATTTAGACCTTCTCGTCCGAAACCGATACAAAAAGGACCGCAAAAAAGTTGTAATCAAATTTTCGGAGTTCAAATAAATGATTAGGAGATTTTCAACACAATTATATTGCCAAACTTCAATTAGGAGTTCATATAATTGATTAGGAGCTTTTAAACACAATTATATTGAAAAACCTCAATTTTATACTTTTTACTCAGATAAAATTCCAACGGGTCCATTGAAAGGCCCATTTAGACATGCTCGTCCGAAACTTTTGCAAAAAGGACTGCAAAAAGGTTTTATTCAAATATTAGGAGTTCAAATAATTGATTAGGAGCTTTTCAACACAATTATATTGCAAAACCTTAATTTCTGTACTTTTTACTTAGTTAAAATTCCAACGGGTCCATTGAAAGGCCCATTTCAAACCGCTCGTCCGAAACCTCTACAAAAAGGACTGCAAAACAAGTTTTAATCAAATTTTAGGAGTTCATGTAATTGATTAGGATCTTTTCAACACAATTATATTGCAAAACCTCAATTTCTCTACTTTTTACTCAGTTAAAATTCCAACGGGTCCATTGAAAGGCCCATTTAGATCTGCTCGTCCGAAACCTCTACAAAAAGGACCACAAAAATGTTTTATTCAAATATTAGGAGTTCAAATAATTGATTAGGAGCTTTTCAACACAATTATATTGCAAAACCTTAATTTCTGTACTTTTTACTTAGTTAAAATTCCAACGGGTCCATTGAAAGGCCCATTTCAAACCGCTCGTCCGAAACCTCTGCAAAAAAGACTGCAAAAAAAGTTTTAATCAAATTTTAGGAGTTCATGTAATTGATTAGGAGCTTTTCAACACAATTATATTGCAAAACCTCAATTTTTGTACTTTTTACTCAGTTAAAATTCCAACGGGTCCATTGAAAGGCCCATTTCGACCCGCTCGTCCGAAACCTCTAGAAAAAGGACCGCAAAACAAGTTTTAATCAAATTTTAGGAGTTCATGTAATTGATTAGAAGATTTTCAACACAATTACATTGAAAAACCTCAATTTATGTACTTTTTACTTAGTTAAAATTCCAACGGGTCCATTGAAAGGCCCATTTAGATCTGCTCGTCCGAAACCTCTACAAAAAGGACCACAAAAATGTTTTATTCAAATATTAGGAGTTCAAATAATTGATTAGGAGCTTTTCAACAAAATTATATTGCAAAACCTCAATTTCTGTACTTTTTACTCAGTTAAAATTCCAACGGGTCCATTGAAAGGCCCATTTAGACCTGCTCGTCCGAAATCTCTACAAAAAGGACTGCAAAACAAGTTTTAATCAAATATTAGGAGTTCAAATAATTGATTAGGATCTTTTCAACACAATTATATTGCAAAACCTCAATTTCTGTACTTTTTACTCAGTTAAAATTCCAACGGGTCCATTGAAAGGCCCATTTCGACCCGCTCGTCCGAAACCTCTACAAAAGGACTGCAAAACAAGTTTTAATCAAATATTAGGAGTTCAAATAATTGATTAAGAGCTTTTCAACACAGTTATATTGCAAAACCTCAATTTCTGTACTTTTTACTTAGTTAAAATTCCAATGTGTCCACTAAAAGGCCCATTTCGACCCGCTCGTCTGAAACCTCTGCAAAAAGGACCTCAAAAATGTTTTATTCAAATATTAGGAGTTTAAATAATTGATTAGGAGCTTTTCAACACAATTATATTGCAAAACCTCAATTTCTGTACTTTTTACTCAGTTAAAATTCCAACGGGTCCATTGAAAGGCTCATTTCGACCCGCTCATCCGAAACCTCTACAAAAAGGACTGCAAAACAAGTTTTAATCAAATTTTAGGAGTTCATGTAATTGATTAGGATCTTTTCAAAACAATTATATTGCAAAACCTCAATTTCTCTACTTTTTACTCAGTTAAAATTCCAACGGGTCCATTGAAAGGCTCATTTCGACCCGCTCATCCGAAACCTCTACAAAAAGGACCGCAAAACAAGTTTTAATCAAATTTTAGGAGTTCATGTAATTGATTAGGATCTTTTCAACACAATTATATTGCAAAACCTCAATTTCTGTACTTTTTACTCAGTTAAAATTCCAATGGGTCCATTGAAAGGCCCATTTAGACATGCTCGTCCGAAACCTCTACAAAAGGACCTCAAAAATGTTTTATTCAAATATTAGGATTTCCAATAATTGATTAGGAGCTTTTCAACACAATTATATTGCAAAACTTCAATTTCTGTACTTCTTACTCATTTAAAATTCCAATGGGTCCATTGAAAGAACCATTTCGACCCGCTCAACCAAAACCTTTACAAAAAGGACTGCAAAACAAGTTTTAATCAAATTTCAGGAGTTCATGTAATTGATTAGGAGCTTTTCAACACAATTATATTGCAAAACCTCAATTTCTGTACTTTTTACACAGTTAAAATTCCAACGGGTCCTTTTTCTTCAAAAAAAATTCCAACGGGTCCAATGAAAGGCCCATTTAGACATGCTCGTCTAAAACCTCTACAAAAAGGACCGCAAAAATGTTTTATTCAAATATTAGGAGTTAAAATAATTGATTAGGAGCTTTTGAACACAATTATATTGCAAAGCCTCAATTTCTTTACTTTTTACGTAGTTAAAATTCCAACGGGTCCATTGAAAGGCACATTTCGACCCGCTCGTCTGAAACATCTACAAAAAGGACCGCAAAACAAGTTTTAATCAAATTTTAGGAATTCATGTAATTGATTAGGAGCTTTTTAACACAATTATATTGCAAAACCTCAATTTATGTACTTTTTACTCAGTTAAAATTCCAACGGGTCCATTGAAAGGCCCATTTAGACATGCTCGTCCAAAACCTCTACAAAAAGGACCGCAAAAATGTTTTATTCAAATATTAGGCGTCCAAATAATTGATTAGGAGCTTTTCAAAACAATTATATTGCAAAACCTCAATTTTTGTACTTTTTACTCAGTTAAAATTCCAACGGGTCCATTGAGAGGCCCATTTAGACATGCTCGTCCAAAACCTCTACAAAAAGGACCACAAAAATGTTTTATTCAAATATTAGGAGTTAAAAAATTGATTAGAAGCTTTTCAACACAATTATATTGCAAAACCTCAATTTTTGTACTTTTTACTCATTTAAAATTCCAACGGGTCCATTGAAAGGCCCATTTCGACCCGCTCGTCCGAAACCTCTACAAAAAGGACCACAAAAATGGTTTATTTAAAAATTAGGTGTTGAAATAATTGATTAGTAGCTTTTCAACACAATTATATTGCGAAACCTCAATTTCTGTACTTTTTACTCATTTAAAATTCCAACGAGTCCATTGAAAGGCTCATTTAGACCTGCTCGTCCGAAACCTCAACAAAAAGGACCTCAAAAATGTTTTATTCAAATATTATGAGTTCAAATAATTGATTATGAGCTTTTCAACACAATTATATTACAAAACCTCAATTTTTGTACTTTTTACTCAGTTAAAATTCCAACGGGTCCATTGAAAGGCCCATTTAGACCTGCTCGTCCGAAACCTCTACAAAAAGGACCACAAAAATGGTTTATTTAAAAATTAGGTGTTGAAATAATTGATTAGTAGCTTTTCAACACAATTATATTGCAAAACCTCAATTTCTGTACTTTTTACTCATTTAAAATTCCAACGGGTCCATTGAAAGGCCCATTTCGACCCGCTCGTCCGAAACCTCTAGAAAAAGGACTGCAAAACAAGTTTTAATCAAATTTTAGGAGTCCAAATAATTTATTAGGAGCTTTTCAACACAATTATATTGCAAAATCACAATTTCTGTACTTTATACTCATTTAAAATTCCAACGGGTCCATTGAAAGGCCCATTTCGACCCGCTCGTCCGAAACCTTTACAAAAAGGACTACAAAACAAGTTTTAATCAAATTTTAGGAGTTCATGTAATTGATTAGGATCTTTTCAACACGATTATATTGCAAAACCTCAATTTCTGTACTTTTTACACAATAAAAATTCCAACGGGTCCATTGAAAGGCCCATTTAGACCTGCTCGTCCGAAACCTCTATAAAAAGGACCACAAAAATGTTTTATTCAAATATTAGGAGTTCAAATAATTGATTAGTAGCTTTTCAACACAATTATACTTCAAAACCTCAATTTCTGTACTTTTTATTCAGTTAAAATTCCAACGGGTACATTGAAAGGCCCATTTCAACCCGCTCGTCCGAAACCTCTACAAAAAGGACTGCAAAACATGTTTTAATCAAATTTTAGGAGTTCATGTAATTTTTTAGAAGCTTTTCAACACAATTACATTGCAAAACCTCAATTTCTGTAATTTTTACTCAGTTAAAATTCCAACAGGTTTCTTCAAAAAAAAAAATTCCAACAGGTCCATTGAAAAGCCCATTTAGACGTGCTCGTCCGAAACCACTACAAAAAGGACCGCAAAAATGTTTTATTCAAATATTAGGAGTTCAAATAACTGATTAGGAGCTTTTCAACACAATTCTATTGCAAAACCTCAATTTCTGTACTTTTTACTCAGTTAAAATTCCAACAGGTCCATTGAAAGGCCCATTTAGACCTGCTCGTCCGAAACCTCTGCAAAAAGGACCGCAAAAATGTTTTATTCAAATATTAGGAGTTCAAATAATTTATTAGGAGCTTTTCAACACAATTATATTGCAAAACCTCAATTTCTATACTTTTTACTCAATTAAAATTCCAACGGGTCCATTGAAAGGCCCATTTCGACCCGCTCGTCTGAAACCTCTGCAAAAAGGACTGCAAAACAAGTTTTAATAAAATATTAGGAGTTCATATAATTTATTAGGAGCTTTTCAACACAATTATATTTCAAAACCTCAATTTTTGTACTTTTTACTCAGTTAAAATTCCAATGGGTCCATTGAAAGGCCCATTTCGACCCGCTCGTCCGAAACCTCTACAAAAAAGACCGCAAAAATGTTTTATTCAAATATTAGGAGTTCAAATAATTGATTAGGAGCTTTTCAACACAATTATATTGCAAAACCTCAATTTCTGTACTTTTTACTCAGTTAAAATTCTAATGGGTCCATTGAAAGGCCCATTTTGACCCGCTCGTCCGAAACCTCTACAAAAAGGACTGCAAAACAAGTTTTAATCAAATATTAGGAGTTCAAATAATTGATTAGGAACTTTTCAACACAATTATATTGCAAAACCTCAGTTTCTGTACTTTTTATTCAGTTAAAATTCCAACGGGTCCATTGAAAGGCCCATTTCAACCCGCTCGTTTGAAACCTCTACAAAAAGGACTGCAAAACAAGTTTTAATCAAATTTTAGGAGTTCATGTAATTGGTTAGGAGCTTTTCAACACAATTATATTGCAAAACTTCAATTTCTGTACTTTTTACTCAGTTAAAATTCCAACGGGTCCATTGAAAGGTTCGACCCGCTCGTCCGAAACCTCTACAAAAAGGACCGCAAAACAAGTTTTAATCAAATTTTAGGAGTTCATTTAATTGATTAGAATCTTTTCAATACAATTACATTGCAAAACCTCAATTTCTGTACTTTTTACTCAGTAAAAATTCCAACATGTCCATTGAAAGGCCCATTTAGACCTGCTCGTCCGAAACCTCTACAAAAAGGAACGCAAAAATGTTTTATCCAAATATTGGGAGTTCAAATAATTGATTAGGAGCTTTTCAACACAATTATATTGCAAAACCTCAATTTCTGTACTTTTTATTAAGTTAAAATTCCAACGGGTCCATTGAAAGGCCCATTTCAACCCGTTTGTTTGAAACCTCTACAAAAAGGACTGAAAAACAAGTTTTAATCAAATTTTAGGAGTTCATGTAATTGATTAGGATCTTTTCAAGACAATTATATTGCAAAACGTCAATTTCTGTACTTTTTACTCGGTTAAAATTCCAACGGGTCGTTTTAAAGGCCCATTTAGACCTGCTCGTCCGAAACCTCTACAAAAATGACCGCAAAAATGTTTTATTCAAATATTAGGAGTTCAAATAATTGATTAGGAGCTTATAAAAACAATTATATGGAAAAACCGCAATTTCTGTACTTTTTACTCAGTTAAAATTCGAACGAGTCCATTGAAAGGCCCATTTCGACCCGCTCGTCCGAAACCTCTACAAAAAGGACTGCAAAACAAGTTTTAATAAAATATTAGGAGTTCAAATAATAGATTAGGAGCTTTTCAACACAATTATATTGCAAAACCTCAATTTCTGTATTTTTTATTTAGTTAAAATTCCAACAGGTCCATTGAAAGGGCCTTTTCAATCCGCTCGTCCGAAACCTCTACAAAAAGGACTGCAAAACAAGTTTTAATTAAATTTTAGGAGTTCATGTAATTGATTAGGAGCTTTTCAACACAATTATATTGAAAAACCTCAATTTCTGTACTTTTTATTCAGTTAAAATTCCAACGGGTCCATTGAAAGGCCCATTTCAACCCGCTCGTCCGAAACCTCTACGAAAAGGACTGCAAAACAAGTTTTAATCAAATTTTACGAGTTCATATAATTGATTAGGAGCTTTTCAACACAATTATATTGCAAAACCTCAATTTCTGTACTTTTTATTCAGTTAAAATTCCAACGGGTCCATTGAAAGGCCCATTTCGACCCGCTCATCTGAAACCTCTACAAAAAGGACCGCAAAACAAGTTTTAATCAAATTTTAGGAGTTCATGTAATTGATTAGAAGCTTTTCAACACAATTACATTGCAAAACCTCAATTTCTGTACTTTTTACTCAGTTAAAATTCCAACTGGTCCAGTGAAAGGCCCATTTAGACCTGCTCGTCCGAAACCTCTACAAAAAGGACCGCAAAAATGTTTTATTCAAATATTAGGAGTTCAAATAATTGATTAGGAGCTTTTAAACACAATTATATTGAAAAACCGCAATTTCTGTACTTTTTACTCAGTTAAAATTCCAACGGGTCCATTGAAAGGCCCATTTCGACCCGCTCGTCTGAAACCTCTACAAAAAGGATCGCAAAAATGTTTTATTCAAATATTAGGAGTTCAAATAATTGATTAGGAGCTTTTAAACACAATTATATTGAAAAACCTCAATTTTATACTTTTTACTCGGATAAAATTCCAACGGGTCCATTGAAAGGCCCACTTAGACCTGCTCGTCCGAAACCTCTACAAAAAGGACCGCAAAAAGGTTTTCTTCAAATATTAGGAGTTCAAATAATTGATTAGGAGCTTTTCAACACAATTATATTGCAAAACCTAAACTTCTGTAGTTTTTATTCAGTTAAAATTCCAACGAATCCATTGAAAGTCCCATTTCGACCTGCTCGTCCGAAACCTCTACAAAAAGGATCGCAAAAATGTTTTATTCAAATATTAGGATTTCAAATAATTGATTAGGAGCTCTTAAAAACAATAATATTGAAAAACGTCAATTTTATACTTTTTACTCAGATAAAATTCCAACTGGTCCATTGAAAGGCCCATTTAGACCTGCTCGTCCGAAACCTCTACAAAAAGGACCGCAAAATGGTTTTATTCAAATATTAGGAGTTCAAATAATTGATTAGGAGCTTTTCAACACAATTATATTGCAAAACCTCAATTTTTGTACTTTTTACTTAGTTAAAATTCCAACGGGTCCATTGAAAGGCCCATTTCAACCCGCTCGTCCGAAACCTCTACAAAAGGACTACAAAACAAGTTTAATCAAATTTTAGGAGTTCATGTAATTGATTAGAAGCTTTTCAACACAATTATATTGGAAAACCTCAATTTCTGTACTTTTTACTCAGTTAAAATTCCAACGGGTCCATTGAAATGCCCATTTGGACCTGCTCGTATGAAACCTCTACAAAAAGGACCGCAAAAATGTTTTATTCAAATATTAGGAGTTCAAATAATTGATTAGGAGATTTTAAACACAATTACATTGAAAAACCTCAATTTTATACTTTTTACTCAGATACAATTCCAACGGGTCCGTTGAAAGGCCCATTTAGACCTGCTCGTCCGAAACCTCTACAAAAAGGACCACAAAAAGGTTTTCTTCAATTATTAGGAGTTCAAATAATTTATTTGGAGCTTTTCAACACAATTATATTGCAAAACCACAATTTTTGTACTTTTTACTCAGTTAAAATTCCAACGGGTCCATTGAAAGGCCCATTTTGACCTGCTCGTCCGAAACCTCTACAAAACGGTTCCAATAATTGAAAGGCCCATATTGCAAAACCGCAAAAATGTTTTATTCAAATATTAGGAGTTCAAATAATTGATTAGGAGCTTTTAAACACAATTATATTGAAAAACCTAAATTTTATACTTTTTACTTAGATAAAATTCCAACGGTTCCAATGAAAGGCCCATTTCGACCCGCTTGTCCGAAACCTCTGCAAAACAAGTTTTAGTCAAATTTTAGGAGTTCATGTAATTGATTAGAAGCTTTTCAACACAATTACATTGCAAAACCTCAATTTCTGTACTTTTTACTCAGATAAAATTCCAATGGGTCCATTGAAAGGCCCATTTAGACCTGCTTGTCCGAAACCTCTACAAAAAGGACCACAAAAATGTTTTATTCAAATATTAGGAGTTCAAATAATTGAGTAGGAGCTTTTAAACAAAATTATATTGCAAAACCTCAATTTTATACTTTTTACTCAGATAAAATTCCAACAGCTCCATTGAAAGGCCAGTTTAGACCTGCTCGTCCAAAACCTCTACAAAAAGGACCGCAAAAATGTTTTATTCAAATAAGAGGAGTTCATGTAATTGATTAGGAGCTTTTCAACACAATTATATTGCAAAACTTTAATTTCTGTACTTTTTACTTAGTTAAAATTCCAACGGGTCCATTGAAAGGCCCATTTCAACCCGCTCGTCCGAAACCTCTACAAAAAGGACTGCAAAACAAGTTTTCATCAAATTTTAGGAGTTCATGTAATTGATTAGGAGCTTTTCAACACAATTATATTGCAAAACCTCAATTTTTGTACTTTTTACTCAGTTAAAATTCCAACGGGTCCGTTGAAAGGCCCATTTCGACCCGCTCGTCCGAAACCTCTACAAAAGGGACTGCAAAACAAGTTTTAATCAAATATTAGGAGTTCAAATAATTGATTAGGATCTTTTCAACACAATTATATTGAAAAAATGCAATTTCTGTACTTTTTACTCATTTAAAATTCCAACGGGTCCATTGAAAGGCTCATTTCGACCCGCTCGTCCGAAACCTCTACAAAAAGGATTGCAAAACAAGTTTTAATCAAATTTTAGGAGTTCATGTAATTGATTAGGATCTTTTCAACACAATTATATTGCAAAACCTCAATTTCTGTACTTTTTACTCAGTTAAAATTCCAACGGGTCCATTGAAAGGCCCATTTAGATCTGCTCGTCTGAAACCTCTACAATAAGGACCGCAAAAATGTTTTATTCAAATATTAGGAGTTCATATAATTGATTAGGAGCTTTTCAACCCAATTATATTGCAAAACCTCAATTTCTATACTTTTTACTCATTTAAAATTCCAACGGGTCCATTGAAAGGCCCTTTTCGACCCACTCATCCGAAACCTCTACAAAAAGGACTGCAAAACAAGTTTTAATCAAATTTTAGGAGTTCATGTAATTGATTAGAAGCTTTGCAACACAATTACATTGCAAAACCTCAATTTCTATACTTTTTACTCATTTAAAATTCCAATGGGTCCATTGAAAGGCCCATTTAGACCTGCTCGTCCGAAACCTCTACGAAAAGGACCACAAAAAGGTTTTATTCAAATATTAGGAGTTCAAATAATTGATTAGGAGCTCTTCAACACAATTATATTGCAAAACCTCAATTTTTGTACTTTTTACTCAGTTAAAATTCCAACGGGTCCATTGAAAGGACCATTTAGACCTGCTCGTCCGAAACCTCTACAAAAAGGACCGCAAAAATGTTTTATTCAAATATTAGGACTTCAAATAATTTATTAGGAGCTTTTCAACCCAATTATATTGCAAAACCTCAATTTCTATACTTTTTACTCATTTAAAATTCCAACGGGTCCATTGAAAGGCCCTTTTCGACCCACTCATCCGAAACCTCTACAAAAAGGACCGCAAAACAAGTTTTAATAAAATATTAGGAGTTCAAATAATTGATTAGGATGTTTTCAACACAATTATATTGCAAAACCGCAATTTCTGTACTTTTTACTAAGTTAAAATTCCAACGGGTCCATTGAAAGGCTCATTTCGACCCGCTCATCCGAAACCTCTACAAAAAGGACCGCAAAACAAGTTTTAATCAAATTTTAGGAGTTCATGTAATTGATTAGGATCTTTTCAACACAATTATATTGCAAAACCTCAATTTCTCTACTTTTTACTCAGTTAAAATTCCAACGGGTCCATTGAAAGGCCCATTTAGATCTGCTCGTCCGAAACCTCTACAAAAAGGACCGCAAAAATGTTTTATTCAAATATTAGGAGTTCATATAATTGATTAGGAGCTTTTAAACACAATTATATTGAAAAACCTCAATTTTATACTTTTTACTCAGATAAAATTCCAACGGGTCTATTGAAAGGCCCATTTAGACCTGCTCGTCCGAAACCTCTATCGAAAGGATTGCAAAACAAGTT
>CAUDLX010000214.1:15000-17500 GCA_958450335.1 Hibiscus tridactylites
GGCCCTTGGGTGGGGGAGCCTCGGTCACCATCGGGAGGATGCCGGCACAAGGGTGCGGAAGCCTCGCACACCATCGGGGTGAACCAGGCCCTTGGGTGCGGGAGCCTCGGTCACCATCGGGAGGATGTCGGCACAAGGGTGCTGAAGCCTCGCACACCATCGGGGTGAACCAGGCCCTTGGGTGGGGGAGCCTCGGTCACCATCGGGAAGATGCGGGCACTAGGGTGCGGGAGGCCCGCACACCATCGGGTGGGAGCCCCGCACACCATCGGGCGGGAGCCCCGCACACCATCGGGCGGGAGCTACGCACACCATCGGGCGGGAGCCCCGCACACCATCGGGCGGGAGCTACGCACACCATCGGGTGGGAGCCCCGCACACCATCGGGCGGCAGCCCCGCACACCATCGGGCGGGAGCCCCGCACACCATCGGGACTCCTCGGTCGTGTCCCCATTTCAGACATATCAATGTCTACTGGGAGCATAGTGGGAAAGTTTTTTTAGCTCTATAGGGGGGGAGCGTTGCTGGGCATCCTCGAGGCACCCAGGGGTTTGAAGCGGCATATGGTGGGGCCCGCCCCACGGCCTAGCCCCATGACCGGAGATCCCCCTCCACCGCCGGCAAGGTTCCCGGCGGTGCTCCGGCGAGTCTCCGGCGAACTTTCCGGCGAGGCTAAAAGAAGGAAACATGAGGCTAAAAGAAGGCAAAACGACCCTCCCCCACTCCGTCCCTCCCCTCCCCTCTCCCTCCATGGGGAAAATTCGATATAACTAATGTCTCGGTCGGCCGGAAAGCTTCCACGGTGGGTGGCCTTTAGGCCAAAAATCGCGATCGTCCCTCCCGATTGCCTCACAATTTGGAAAACATGGGTGAAGATAAAAGAATGACGGCTTGGTTACGGGAACAATTCCCCGAGTTGCCCCTTCGTAAAATAGCACTCCCAAGTGTAGGGAGGCTCGAACAACATCGGGCGGTCGAAGGCCCTACGGTGCGGAAGCCCCGCACACCATTGGGAGGTCCAAGGCCCTTGGGTGGGCACCATCAAGGTGCTTAGAGAAGGTGTCCCCATTTCAGACATGGCACCCACGGGGCCCTTAGAGTGCGGCAGCCAAGCACCCCATCGGTGGGATGAACGCTCCAGGGTGTGGGAGCCTCGCACACCATCCGGGTGAACCAGGCCCTTGGGTGCGGGAGCCTCGCACACCATCGGGAGGATGCCGACACTAGGGTGCGGAATCCCCGCACACCATCGGGAGGTCCTAGGCCCTTGGGTGCAGGAGCCTCGCACACCATCGGGAGGTCGTAGGCCCTTGGGTGCAGGAGCCTCGCACACCATCGGGCGGTCCTAGGCCCTTGGGTGCAGGAGCCTCGCACACCATCGGGTGACCAGGCCCTTGGGTGCTGGAGCCTCGCACATCATCGGGAGGTCCTAGGCCCTTGGGCGCGGGAGCCTCGCACACCATCGGGTGACCAGGCCCTTGGGTGCGGGAGCCTCGCACACCATCGGGAGGATGCCGACACTAGGGTGCGGAATCCCCGCACACCATCGGGAGGTCCTAGGCCCTTGGGTGCAGGAGCCTCGCACACCATCGGGAGGTCGTAGGCCCTTGGGTGCAGGAGCCTCGCACACCATCGGGCGGTCCTAGGCCCTTGGGTGCAGGAGCCTCGCACACCATCGGGTGACCAGGCCCTTGGGTGCTGGAGCCTCGCACATCATCGGGAGGTCCTAGGCCCTTGGGCGCGGGAGCCTCGCACACCATCGGGTGACCAGGCCCTTGGGTGCGGGAGCCTCGCACACCATCGGGAGGATGCCGACACTAGGGTGCGGAATCCCCGCACACCATCGGGAGGTCCTAGGCCCTTGGGTGCAGGAGCCTCGCACACCATCGGGAGGTCGTAGGCCCTTGGGTGCAGGAGCCTCGCACACCATCGGGAGGTCCTAGGCCCTTGGGTGCGGGAGCCTCGCACACCATCGGGAGGTCCTAGGCCCTTGGGTGCGGGAGCCTCGCACACCATCGGGTGACCAGGCCCTTGGGTGCTGGAGCCTCGCACACCATCGGGAGGATGCCGACACTATGGTGCGGGAGCCCCGCACACCATCGGGAGGTCCTAGGCCCTTGGGTGCAGGAGCCTCGCACACCATCGGGAGGTCCTAGGCCCTTGGGTGCGGGAGCCACGCACACCATCGGGTGACCAGGCCCTTGGGTGCGGGAGCCTCGCACACCATCGGGAGGATGCCGACACTATGGTGCGGAATCCCCGCACACCATCGGGAGGTCCTAGGCCCTTGGGTGCGGGAGCCTCGCACACCATCGGGTGACCAGGCCCTTGGGTGCGGGAGCCTCGCACACCATCGGGAGGTCCTAGGCCCTTGGGTGCGGGAGCCTCGCACACCATCGGGAGGATGCCGACACTAGGGTGCGGAATCCCCGCACACCATCGGGAGGTCCTAGGCCCTTGGGTGCAGGAGCCTCGCACACCATCGGGTGACCAGGCCCT
>CAUDLX010000215.1:17500-20000 GCA_958450335.1 Hibiscus tridactylites
TCACCATCGGGAGGATGCCGGCACTACGGTGGGGAAGCCTCGGACACCATCGGGTGAACCAGGCCCTTGGGTGCGGGAGCCTCGGTCACCATCGGGAGGATGCGGGCACAAGGGTGCGGAAGCCTCGCACACCATCGGGGTGAACCAGGCCCTTGGGTGGGGGAGCCTCGGTCACCATCGGGAGGATGCCGGCACAAGGGTGCGGAAGCCTCGCACACCATCGGGGTGAACCAGGCCCTTGGGTGCGGGAGCCTCGGTCACCATCGGGAGGATGTCGGCACAAGGGTGCTGAAGCCTCGCACACCATCGGGGTGAACCAGGCCCTTGGGTGGGGGAGCCTCGGTCACCATCGGGAAGATGCGGGCACTAGGGTGCGGGAGGCCCGCACACCATCGGGTGGGAGCCCCGCACACCATCGGGCGGGAGCCCCGCACACCATCGGGCGGGAGCTACGCACACCATCGGGTGGGAGCCCCGCACACCATCGGGCGGCAGCCCCGCACACCATCGGGCGGGAGCCCCGCACACCATCGGGACTCCTCGGTCGTGTCCCCATTTCAGACATATCAATGTCTACTGGGAGCATAGTGGGAAAGTTTTTTTAGCTCTATAGGGGGGAGCGTTGCTGGGCATCCTCGAGGCACCCAGGGGTTTGAAGCGGCATATGGTGGGGCCCGCCCCACGGCCTAGCCCCATGACCGGAGATCCCCCTCCACCGCCGGCAAGGTTCCCGGCGGTGCTCCGGCGAGTCTCCGGCGAACTTTCCGGCGAGGCTAAAAGAAGGCAACATGAGGCTAAAAGAAGGCAAAACGACCCTCCCCCACTCCGTCCCTCCCCTCCCCTCTCCCTCCATGGGGAAAATTCGATATAACTAATGTCTCGGTCGGCCGGAAAGCTTCCACGGTGGGTGGCCTTTAGGCCAAAAATCGCGATCGTCCCTCCCGATTGCCTCACAATTTGGAAAACATGGGTGAAGATAAAAGAATGACGGCTTGGTTACGGGAACAATTCCCCGAGTTGCCCCTTCGTAAAATAGCACTCCCAAGTGTAGGGAGGCTCGAACAACATCGGGCGGTCGAAGGCCCTACGGTGCGGAAGCCCCGCACACCATTGGGAGGTCCAAGGCCCTTGGGTGGGCACCATCAAGGTGCTTAGAGAAGGTGTCCCCATTTCAGACATGGCACCCACGGGGCCCTTAGAGTGCGGCAGCCAAGCACCCCATCGGTGGGATGAACGCTCCAGGGTGTGGGAGCCTCGCACACCATCCGGGTGAACCAGGCCCTTGGGTGCGGGAGCCTCGCACACCATCGGGAGGATGCCGACACTAGGGTGCGGAATCCCCGCACACCATCGGGAGGTCCTAGGCCCTTGGGTGCAGGAGCCTCGCACACCATCGGGAGGTCGTAGGCCCTTGGGTGCAGGAGCCTCGCACACCATCGGGCGGTCCTAGGCCCTTGGGTGCAGGAGCCTCGCACACCATCGGGTGACCAGGCCCTTGGGTGCTGGAGCCTCGCACATCATCGGGAGGTCCTAGGCCCTTGGGCGCGGGAGCCTCGCACACCATCGGGTGACCAGGCCCTTGGGTGCGGGAGCCTCGCACACCATCGGGAGGATGCCGACACTAGGGTGCGGAATCCCCGCACACCATCGGGAGGTCCTAGGCCCTTGGGTGCAGGAGCCTCGCACACCATCGGGAGGTCGTAGGCCCTTGGGTGCAGGAGCCTCGCACACCATCGGGAGGTCCTAGGCCCTTGGGTGCGGGAGCCTCGCACACCATCGGGAGGTCCTAGGCCCTTGGGTGCGGGAGCCTCGCACACCATCGGGTGACCAGGCCCTTGGGTGCTGGAGCCTCGCACACCATCGGGAGGATGCCGACACTATGGTGCGGGAGCCCCGCACACCATCGGGAGGTCCTAGGCCCTTGGGTGCAGGAGCCTCGCACACCATCGGGAGGTCCTAGGCCCTTGGGTGCGGGAGCCACGCACACCATCGGGTGACCAGGCCCTTGGGTGCGGGAGCCTCGCACACCATCGGGAGGATGCCGACACTATGGTGCGGAATCCCCGCACACCATCGGGAGGTCCTAGGCCCTTGGGTGCGGGAGCCTCGCACACCATCGGGTGACCAGGCCCTTGGGTGCGGGAGCCTCGCACACCATCGGGAGGTCCTAGGCCCTTGGGTGCGGGAGCCTCGCACACCATCGGGAGGATGCCGACACTAGGGTGCGGAATCCCCGCACACCATCGGGAGGTCCTAGGCCCTTGGGTGCAGGAGCCTCGCACACCATCGGGTGACCAGGCCCTTGGGTGCGGGAGCCTCGCACACCATCGGGAGGTCCTAGGCCCTTGGGTGCGGAATCCCCGCACACCATCGGGGTGCTGAGAGAAAGTGTCCCCATTTCAGACATGTCAATGTCTACTGGGAGCAATGCTGGAAAGTTTTTTTAGCTCTTTAGGGGGTGTGATCCGCGACCCCCCTCGGCACCCCCCCAAGGGGGCCG
>CAUDLX010000215.1:92500-95000 GCA_958450335.1 Hibiscus tridactylites
GGTCACCATCGGGAGGATGCCGGCACAAGGGTGCGGAAGCCTCGCACACCATCGGGGTGAACCAGGCCCTTGGGTGCGGGAGCCTCGGTCACCATCGGGAGGATGGCGGCACAAGGGTGCGGAAGCCTCGCACACCATCGGGGTGAACCAGGCCCTTGGGTGGGGGAGCCTCGGCCACCATCGGAAAGATGCGGGCACTAGGGTGCGGGAGCCTCGGACACCATCGGGTGAACCAGGCACCTTGGGTGCGGGAGCCTCGGTCACCATCGGGAGGATGCCAGCACTACGGTGCGGGAGCCTCGGTCACCATCGGGAAGATGCGGGCACTAGTGTGCGGGAGCCTCGGACACCATCGGGTGAACCGGGCCCTTGGGTGCGGGAGCCTCGGTCACCATCGGGAGGATGCCGGCACTACGGTGGGGAAGCCTCGGACACCATCGGGTGAACCAGGCCCTTGGGTGCGGGAGCCTCGGTCACCATCGGGAGGATGCCGGCACTACGGTGGGGAAGCCTCGGACACCATCGGGTGAACCAGGCCCTTGGGTGCGGGAGCCTCGGTCACCATCGGGAGGATGCGGGCACAAGGGTGCGGAAGCCTCGCACACCATCGGGGTGAACCAGGCCCTTGGGTGGGGTAGCCTCGGTCACCATCGGGAGGATGCCGGCACAAGGGTGCGGAAGCCTCGCACACCATCGGGGTGAACCAGGCCCTTGGGTGCGGGAGCCTCGGTCACCATCGGGAGGATGTCGGCACAAGGGTGCTGAAGCCTCGCACACCATCGGGGTGAACCAGGCCCTTGGGTGGGGGAGCCTCGGTCACCATCGGGAAGATGCGGGCACTAGGGTGCGGGAGGCCCGCACACCATCGGGTGGGAGCCCCGCACACCATCGGGCGGGAGCCCCGCACACCATCGGGCGGGAGCTACGCACACCATCGGGTGGGAGCCCCGCACACCATCGGGCGGCAGCCCCGCACACCATCGGGCGGGAGCCCCGCACACCATCGGGACTCCTCGGTCGTGTCCCCATTTCAGACATATCAATGTCTACTGGGAGCATAGTGGGAAAGTTTTTTTAGCTCTATAGGGGGGGAGCGTTGCTGGGCATCCTCGAGGCACCCAGGGGTTTGAAGCGGCATATGGTGCGGCCCGCCCCACGGCCTAGCCCCATGACCGGAGATCCCCCTCCACCGCCGGCAAGGTTCCCGGCGGTGCTCCGGCGAGTCTCCGGCGAACTTTCCGGCGAGGCTAAAAGAAGGCAACATGAGGCTAAAAGAAGGCAAAACGACCCTCCCCCACTCCGTCCCTCCCCTCCCCTCTCCCTCCATGGGGAAAATTCGATATAACTAATGTCTCGGTCGGCCGGAAAGCTTCCACGGTGGGTGGCCTTTAGGCCAAAAATCGCGATCGTCCCTCCCGATTGCCTCACAATTTGGAAAACATGGGTGAAGATAAAAGAATGACGGCTTGGTTACGGGAACAATTCCCCGAGTTGCCCCTTCGTAAAATAGCACTCCCAAGTGTAGGGAGGCTCGAACAACATCGGGCGGTCGAAGGCCCTACGGTGCGGAAGCCCCGCACACCATTGGGAGGTCCAAGGCCCTTGGGTGGGCACCATCAAGGTGCTTAGAGAAGGTGTCCCCATTTCAGACATGGCACCCACGGGGCCCTTAGAGTGCGGCAGCCAAGCACCCCATCGGTGGGATGAACGCTCCAGGGTGTGGGAGCCTCGCACACCATCCGGGTGAACCAGGCCCTTGGGTGCGGGAGCCTCGCACACCATCGGGAGGATGCCGACACTAGGGTGCGGAATCCCCGCACACCATCGGGAGGTCCTAGGCCCTTGGGTGCAGGAGCCTCGCACACCATCGGGAGGTCGTAGGCCCTTGGGTGCAGGAGCCTCGCACACCATCGGGCGGTCCTAGGCCCTTGGGTGCAGGAGCCTCGCACACCATCGGGTGACCAGGCCCTTGGGTGCTGGAGCCTCGCACATCATCGGGAGGTCCTAGGCCCTTGGGCGCGGGAGCCTCGCACACCATCGGGTGACCAGGCCCTTGGGTGCGGGAGCCTCGCACACCATCGGGAGGATGCCGACACTAGGGTGCGGAATCCCCGCACACCATCGGGAGGTCCTAGGCCCTTGGGTGCAGGAGCCTCGCACACCATCGGGAGGTCGTAGGCCCTTGGGTGCAGGAGCCTCGCACACCATCGGGAGGTCCTAGGCCCTTGGGTGCGGGAGCCTCGCACACCATCGGGAGGTCCTAGGCCCTTGGGTGCGGGAGCCTCGCACACCATCGGGTGACCAGGCCCTTGGGTGCTGGAGCCTCGCACACCATCGGGAGGATGCCGACACTATGGTGCGGGAGCCCCGCACACCATCGGGAGGTCCTAGGCCCTTGGGTGCAGGAGCCTCGCACACCATCGGGAGGTCCTAGGCCCTTGGGTGCGGGAGCCACGCACACCATCGGGTGACCAGGCCCTTGGGTGCGGGAGCCTCGCAC